>JARJEB010012946.1:0-13823 GCA_030264535.1 Liometoxenus newtonarum | reverse complement strand
AAACTATCAGAATGGGTTAAAAATGGTACAGATTAAGAGTGTGATTTTTTGCGTCGCAAAATTTTTAGCAAGAGACCCATTAACACGACCTAAAATTTTTACCATGTAAATCCCTATAGAAAAAAGATCAGACGGTATATCGTTCATCAAGAATTCTGAATCTATTTTAGTTACGGAATTCTTGGTGCTAATAAAAAAAACAATTTGGTAAAAATTTGTGTCACCCGATGAAACTCATAGATTTATTTCAATTTTTTGTGAGCTTATTTACGTTTTGCTCTTGTGATAAACGTAAATAATTTAACAGCCGATAAGTTGCTTCGTTGAGGCAGAGTTTTGAACACAGCCCCATACACACTATGGAGAACAGACTAAAACCACTTTTTCGCCATTGAACTAACTCAAAGAAACACAAGATTCCTGATTCGTGAATAATCAAAAATGTGAATTCTGAGACAGCTTTTTGTCGACTTCGATTCCAATAATTTGTTTTCTCCATGTACTGTCTTCCGTAACTATAACGAATTTCGCTTGTTTGTTAGATTCGTAGTTTAAGGAAAAGGAAAGGCGGAGCATGTAAGAAGGATATAGTTTAGCTAAAATTGTAACGGTTGTATATAGCTTGTATAAAAGGGATGGAAACCTTCGGGTAAAACTGATTTATGCTTTTTGTTGTTGCTACATACGTCGTGTGTGTTTGTTCTACAACTATAAGAGCCACAACACAATAATTATACACTCGGTGCTGTTTTGTTGATCGACGATGGTACAAGTAACTATTTATACGTTTGCGGAAGAAGCAAAGAAGCGTGCCGTGAATATATATAATCCAACACCACATTCTCATGTATATTAGGCCTCCTAGTGGAAACTGAACATTGAATGATGTTCTATAATTCGTAAGTAATTAGATGGTTGGTGTGCTACACGAACTGTTACGGAAGTTTATTTTGGTACTCTTTCTCGATGACTCCGTCATCGCTTCCAACTTTGATTTTATCATAAAATACTACAAACACTTGTTAGTATAATCATATATAGAGTGTTCGTTGTTTGTTTATTTATTAAATTATTTTTTTCCTAAAATAAACATTAATTTTTACCAGTACTTTATTATCAATTAATATTTTACGCGGCAAAAAAAAGTAAATGTAATATGGTCCTTTTTTTTTATAAAACGCATTTTCATTTCTCATTTGGATGAAAGCATTCTTCGTAATGGTAATGTTAATGCGTTTGTAAGAGAAAAATATTCCACAGCAGGTAAAAAAAAAACATTCCGGTAAAATGTGCCTACAGCACATTGTTCTTAAAAGCACATACTTACGCAATATCACATCCTCAGGGCAATATATTCATGGAGCAGAGGGAAGAGAGAATTTTAAGCATTAAGCAAATTACGTGTTATTGTGAAAAACACTTTTGAAATTTGGAATAAAAGAAACGTTTGCATAATTTATTTCATTAAAAAATTACATGTGCTTTGAGAGCACTTTTTGCAAAGTAAAAATAAAGGAAGGTTTATGATTGACATAATTCCTACCCAATGAGGCACGTGCATAGTTCGACTGTTCAACAACCACGTATGCTATAGTGACATTAATGATGATTGCCTTTATTTTTGAGTTTTTTTTTTCTAACTTTTGACATGTGCGACCTTGTTCAATATTATGGCTTATGTCAAATCAATGGGCTTATCATTATTCATTAAGTTTTCTTATTGCATCACATACTAGTATTAGCCTGATAATGAAGTTTAACTTCGAAACCGATCGCTAAATAAATTGAAATTGTCACTGTGGGATGAGCATTCCGAAAATTGTGTTCCTTGATTAAAATCTTATATTACGTCAATCATAAACCGTCCTTAGTGTGCTTAAAATAATAGGCCCAACCTGTACTGACGATTCTTCAGAAGTTGAAGTTGAACAATAATAACATTACGATAACAATAAGTATAAAAGAAACCTTAATAAACAAATGGAATATCTGAAGACTGAAGAATAAGAAAATACTATTCTGTGGTAAGAAGAAACAACAAGTATAAAATGTACATCATTATTTATTGTTCGATGTATCGTGTTTCTTGTATGTTATCTAGTGTTACGGCGTGTGCCGCACCTGATCCGCAACAACCGCAAGCGCAACCTTCCACAAAACCACCACAACCTCCAGTTCTACAGAAACACCGGATCTGTTACGAAAAATATATAAACACAAAGGAATTAGTTTTTGACGTTAAGAAAAAAAAAACTAAACATTTTATCTTTAGAAGGATGATCTAAAAATTAAATTACTTAATATTCATTTGTCTTTGTTTATGTATACACCTTGTATGGAGTAGCAATTGCCAAGGATATGAAAACGGCGGGTACCTACAATCCGAATAAAACTCTCACGTTTCTAGAATGCCATTATGCCAGAACACTCGTACATATGTTCTTACAGTTTTCCGTGCTATATTGCGCTATAGGAGTACAAATATACTTCGTGTTTGTTTTAAATATGTATGGTATAAAGGAAAAGTCTTGTTAAAATACGTATATTCGTTGTAAGAATAAGAAGAAAGTAAGTAAAGAGGAAAATATTCAACAATCCGGCAAAAACAACTGGAAAGATGAATAGTTTTGTTCCAACATACGATCAAACCGGTCTGCAACTGTCCAACCCATGTGTTAAGTGTTCGAACACGTAACCAAACCGGTAGGTGTACGAAACTAATCTCGAATCTGAATTTATACAACTGGAAAGATGTATAGTTTTGTCCCAACATACGATCAAACCGGTCTCCAACTGTCCAATCCATGTGTTTAGTGCTGTTTAAGTATTCGAACACATTACCAAAACCGGTACGTGTACGAAACTAATCTCGAATCCTCGAATCCGAATCTAGTTCGAAATCAATTCGGTGGAGCATGTTCGATATGTCGAACTTTTTTGACTCGGACTATTTCCTAACCTACAAACTGACCTTTTCCTATTATAACGAAGACTATAATGGATTATTTTCTTTCATTCCTCGAGTTATCCCATTAAAATTACGAAATAGTTCATGCATCAGTTCCCGAGCTGTGTGTTGGAACAAAGCTGTAATAATTTACAGGAAAAGAACAGAATCAGTACAGGTACGTATTTGAAATTATTTACCGAATTCTTATTAAGAAATGCATAGGTAGATACACAAATGCGCTAGATCATGAGCTTGAATAAATCCGGGACTAGGGAAACGAAGAAATTCACCAGGAACGCGACTGGAAGATCGACTAGTGAGCGCCTTTTTAATATTTATAGCGCAATATTCTTAAACGATATCAAACAACATCAGCATCTAAAACGACCGCACGCTTGCTTATTCCGCTTATGTAAATAATGAAACAACAAATTATCATTTTATGGAGAACGCGCACAACTTACAATAACAAAGAAGATTTAAAGAAAGGCGAAATTTAAAATGAAACTAATATGCCCGCGCAACCTTAGCAAGAAATTATTTATAATCAAACGAACTTACCTGTGAAGTTCGATCATAATTATATGACCGCCCTTCTATTCAGGATTACTATGTATGTATTTACCTACTCTCTACCAGTTTAGTCACACTAAACAGGGGGAAAGTAGAGGTAATAATCATAGTAATCATTTTATAAAAAGGCGGTCATATAATTATGATCGAACTTCACAGGTAAGTTCATTTGATCATAAATTATATTTCCCGCCTTTTTACTGTTTATCACCAGTTTAGTAATGGGGTGGGGTTGACAGGGCTCTAGCGTCATGTTCAGTTCAGTAGAAGGGGGCCCGCCCTTGATACTACCCTGACCTGGGGGCCATGTTAATATTAATTTCGTTTCGACAATGAGGAAAGTTGCGCGATATATTTCTATTAGGTGCATTTATTTAACAGCCAGTATAGGTTTACTTTTATTGCGTGGAATATCATCCTAACAATGATTTATTAAAAGCAAAGAAGCGACGTAGGAACTTCATCGAAAACTCACTCGGCCTGGGCAACGCCTTCTTCTCCTCGTGCATGCGGCTCGTTTCGGTTCATGTATGAAAGTTTAAAGACATTTGCGTGAAACGGAATTGCCAAGCATGTATATAGTGGGCCATGTTCGTGATTTATATTCCTGTTGTATTTAATTTCCAAATTATTATATAACGGCGAAGACAATTTGCACGCGAAATCTTTCATTTCCCACGTTGGCATTATAAATTTTCAACATCATCCGCTACCGAAGGGTATACAATTTTCTCCTGTTTCAGAACAGTTTTCTTCTTCCTGCCTGCATTGAAATTAGTAAAACACAATTTCTAACGCGGCTCCAAACCGCAAACTGCTACCAAACACAAGTTTGGTTTATTTAAATACTAATTTGTATTCGAAATGATTAGAAATACATTAAATTTTTGCCATCAAGTTTATTTTGAATAATAATAAAGATTTTCTTTGTTTTGAAATTGATATTTCTTTATCGCTTATAAAAGCATTGCAAATATTTTTATAATATTAAAAATGTTTTTATTTTTCATGAATTAAAAACATTAATAAAATTTGGAATGCAAATTCCTGACTTTTCGAAGCTGAAAATGGAACTGCAAATGTGCCGAATATATTTAATTTAGTTTTAACATAAACAAACACGTGCAAGATTATAAACAGCAAGAAACTGATAAAAATGAATGCGACAAAAAACTGTGTTTACTTAGTTGTTTAAATAATCCATGAATTACGTTTTTCATTCGGCATATAAATGAATAAAATCGTATTTTCCCTTATGCGACTATAAAATTTCCGGAAATACTTTTCACATTTTTAAGTGTGTTATGTCTAAATGTTTGAATGTTTTCAATACCGAAGAAAATATTCAATCCTTGTTTAATCAACACGTCGTTTCGTGTTTACTTAGTCCTACTTTTGCACTTGACTTGATGGTCCTCGCGTCCTCGACCCGTTCTTTGGTGGTTGTAGATATAGCTAGCTACTGTACCAATATAAAAGAAAAACCAACATGAAATCCGCAGTAATAAAAAGCGTCAGGGTGGAACTTGTATTTAACACGTTTTCGTCGTCACGTTTTTATTGCCGTATATACTATCTGGATTTTTATAGAAATGTTTTCATAACTATTTAACCAGAAAACAATATTCTTTTAATAAACAACCGCCAGAAATATTATTTTACAATTTACGTCCTAATCCTTAAACCAGTTAAAAACAAAAATTTCTTTGCATTCTTTTAGCATTTATTCAATTGGGTAAATATCCATTCCGTATAAATTCCTTGGTTGAAAAACAACAGACTTATTAGTGTCCAGAGGAAAGTATATTTTTATTTCTTTGTACATAAAGCAACCAAAGGATGTGGGAAGACGTAACAACATCAAAACGACAGTCCTGTGTGTCGGATGTCCACAGCATCGTATATCGTGTATCTTTATTTTGTTATAAAGAGACATCCTGCATCCTGACTGATAAGAGTTTAGTGTTGCGAATAATCGGATTCTACTGGAATAGTATTAGGAGCAGACATACATAAAGGAAAAGGATTTTCATTTCCGCATCTTAGCTCTCTTATATTATATCAAAAAATTTTGTGTTTTATTACGCCAAGGACAGGACTAAGAAAAAATTAAGTATTGTATTACCTACAAATTTCCAGAAATATAAATAAAAAAGGTTTTGGGAAGCCAGACACTTGCCTTCGAGCCTTCCAAGTTCATATAAGTATTCAACGGAATTGTGTGAATGTATAGGGTGTGTTGCAAAGTACCAAAAATTTATATGAAGAGCATTTCAGCTTTTGTTTCGATTCCAAAGTATAAAATACTATTGACATTTCTATATAAACTATAATTAAACTGTATTGAATGGCAACATAGTAACATTAATAAATCTTAGCCCTCGAGTAATAAAACTAATTACTGGCCATTTATTATTTGTTTTATAGCACTGATAACTATTGCACAGCGAACAAACAATCATAAAAGCGTGTATATGACTTTTCTTGATTTTTCATCGTAATAGTAGTTCTTGGCCTTTATTTGACTTATTTTATGACTATGAACAGAGTTACTGCAAAACTGCAAAACTTAAACGAATTATCGAATTAATTGTTTCTATTTATTAACTTCGTTGGTGAAGAAAATCAAAATGGCAGAATAAAGAAATAGTAATTTATATTACATGGTTGGAAAGTAGTTAATTCCTCACGAGTGTGAAAAATTGAAGTGGCTGATACTATTATCTAAAAATATAATGTTAATAAACCAGAATTTCACAGGCCGCAAGACAATCACAAAGCAAACACGGACGATCCTCCGGAAGGGATATTCTCTTACATACAACACACATAAGGTCAGTATGAGCTACAAGTTGCAAGAGAGGAAATTCTCTGCTTTCCAAGGATCGAGAAATTACTTTTGCACCGAAGCAACCATCAATTTGTTTGCTATATTCTGGAATCAATTAATTCAAGTTCAAAGCAATTTTTACGACAATATAGGGCAAAAGGACAAAATATTACCTACATGTGAGTTAATTTAAAAGGATCAGTCTCTTCTGGGAGAAGAGAAGTTTTGATTAAATACATGTTTGTGCAACGTTCGAAAATAAATCGACTAATCAGTGAGATTGCCAGAAGATTTGTTGGATTTGTTAAGAACAATGACAAATTGTTAGTAGTAGTTAGTGTGTACTGATGAAAGTAATGAGAAATTCCATGCACGTGCGTTTGCGCTCGCGGTCGAGCTTTTAAGATAGAACTCCTTTCGTAATTAAATCGTAATAATTCGTATGTGTTTGTTTGTTTGTTTGTTATATACGTACATACAAATCACACCATCACGGTGTAAGGAAATTCTTCGTGATTGTGTGAATGCGAAGTGTTTTGAATGGGCTAAAACGGGAAACTTCAGACCAGAGAGTTAAATGAACGTAGAGAGGCTGTGAGCTTTCAAGGTTGAAGTTGGGCGCCAGATGTGAACACCAAATAAGCGGAAAATTTCAAAAGTGACACGGATTTCTGAATTAGATGTTTTCATCGGAGTTTGAGACATATTAGGAAATTTGCAGAATCCCCGCAAAGAAAACATAAAGAAAATAATAGCAGCTGTGACAGATATTTTCACTATGAGCCTATAAGTTACATGTAGGTATACATCAACTGGTTGTGTATGCATTTCGACTAGAATTGTATAAATGAGGGCATACAGAATTGTAGTATCCACTGGATGAATGTACGGTCCTCGACTCATATTTTTCCATTCCATTTGTCTGAAATATACTGTATATTAAATAACACTTGTTACTTAACCGGCACGAAAAAGAGTTATGAATGAACAGACGACGTGAAGAGCAGAGTAGGGCACGTTTTCAGCACTTTTAAAACGTGACTAAACTGGCGAGAAGTAGCGATACTAGATAGTAATCATGAGTAAAAAGACGGGAAAGACATGTCCATATATGTCCATATATATCCATATATCTTAATTTTGACCTTGATTTGGCAAGAAAGTGTTTCGCACATGGCCGTCCAATTATTATTTCACGTGACTTCACCTAGAGGCGTTGGTTTCGTAGGGATGGGCCTCTCTAGGAGTAGTAAACTCTCGCGGAAACACAACAATGGGTCCATTATAGTTGAGCCAACCAAAAGTGGCAACCAATAATTAATGATTCAAGTCTTCTACATGTGTGCATCATGTAAAGTAATCTGTAAATATATTACTTGCTTTCCATAATTAATTATATCATCATCACAATGGGTACATCAAGAAGGAGAGAAGGATTCATTGAACGCAACACCATTGTGTTTCCTGCAAAATATCCAACAAAAATACCAAAAATTAACAAAACTTTCTACTGCTCTTTTTACTTTTTTGTTTCTCCCACTTGCAACTAACTTGTAGCATAGTTGTTCGAAAGCCACTAGAGACTTAACATAGCAAAACTTAGCGCAACATATCCGAGTCAATGCTAGATGTTGGGCCGTTTAGAACTGTCGTAGAAAGGAACGACATTAGTGAAAATTTCCCAAGCGACCCCCGATGTACTGCTGTTCATGCTACTGATGCTACTGTAATACGAGAGAGGGAAAAGAACGTCGTAGTACATGGTCGTAGACCTTAGGACTCAATTTGATTCGCAATCGGACTGTTTTATGTCTTCCAGACTATTAGGAAAGGCGAACGGGGATGCAGGGTGTAAATTGTTAGATGCTAGTGCGATACGCATTGAATCAGCACCGGATATTTCAAAAAGTATCATTTTCCGAAAAGAAAAACTAAAAATGTTATCTTCATTTTTCATTCATCCTCAATCGTTCAATCCTTAGTTTGGAATAAATCCGGTACTGTTTTTGTCCGTCCGAAACCATCTACGAAGATCAATTTTATTCTATCTTTATTTCGGATTTGCACGAACGAGCTGATTTATTTCGACGATATATCTTGACCGCCATGTGCGTTCAGCCAGCACCCACAAACACAAGCTAGAGATGCTACCGGACGAAACTTTCCTGATATAAATATACGAATACGTATAAAGGTATATCTATCTATCTATCCACCATTGCACGGAAAACATTTTTATTTTAGATGTGTTTCCACGTAGTCGTGTAGGTGTATTGACTATACACAGTTACATGCAGGAGAACAAGGAAACGAACGCGTGTTCTGCCGCCTGGACATACCAATCGCTCGGAAAGCCGACAAGGCACAACTTAATCTTTAATTAATATATTACACCCAAAAGCCCAAAGCTCATGCAATACCGGTCCGATAGCATTTTCTTTCTTTTTTTTTGGGGGGGTATTTGGAGTTCTTCTTGCTTGTGCTGACATATCCATTTAACGTTATCATACATCACGTCTGCTTTATGTCTCAGTCTCAGTAAGACAATCTTTTTCCGTTGTAATAAAAATTGGAATCATTTTCGAAAAAAATTATTTATTCAACTATATATTTGAATTGCACGGAAAATCGGAAAAAGTCTAGAAACTATAAAATAAAACTAAAAATAACGATAGAAGTAATGAGAAATCCGAAAATAAACTGGTGACAGCTTCAGGGCAATAAATGAGTAGTAAATAAAGACTGTGTAAATATTAACGGTACCTGTTATTGCTACCCGGAGACAGATTAAACATATCGAGTGCTTAATGTTGATAATGTCGTTTTCTTTCACGCTGCCTGTACAGATATCACCCAATATTCGATTTTTCTTTTCTGTGGTTTGGTAGGAAAACTTATGTTTTCGGACTTCGGTTAAATTTTTACTTGTCGATATTTTGATATCTAAGAATGGAATATACGCATGTTACTAGGGTGACTCTTCAACACGCTCATATTCGGAATTCACAATTTCTACTTCATATAGTTATAGTTATAAATAATGAAAGTGATGTTAAGCTTCATCGAAATTAAATAAATCGGTATGGGATCGCACCGCACAACTTTCCAACTTAGCCATCGGAAAGTGGAAATTGTACAGGAATAAAGTGATTAGTCGATATTTTGATATTTCTCCACTCCACGAATCTATATATAGTTCCCACGACTATTTGGGTTTTTTGTGATACGTATCGGTCTAAGAATGGAATATACGCATGTTACTAGGGTGACTCTTCAACACGCTCATATTCGGAATTCACAATTTCTACGTCATATAGTTATAGTTATAAATATTGAAATTGATGTTAAGCTTCATCGAAATTAAATAAATCGGTATGGGATCGCACCGCACAACTTTCCAACTTAGGCATCGGAAAGTGGAAATTGTACAGGAATAAAGTGATTCAAAATGTAATCGCCGTAAATGGTCGGAAAGTGCAAATTCGTACTGATTAACAGAAAGTTCGACAGAAAGTTCGACATTTCCGATCAAAATTTGTGAATATTATGAACTTGTTTCTTTCCGGCCACATACCGAAGGTATGTCGGTACCGGAAAGATAGGTGATCATGAAAAAAATCAAAGTCTTATTTTTCCCTGATTCATGGAGATCCGTTGACCTCAGGCACGAAATTGACATTTTGGTCTGATGTCGATGTGGCTGTGTATGTTTGACTAAACTGCGGGGAAACCAAGCATAATACGTTCTTGTAGAGATTCGAATTCGAATTTATTTCAACAACTATAATATTTTCTCGTAGGATGGATATTTAGTTAAAAACGAAATATGTAATATACAGGGTGGTTTAAATATGGAGTATACAGGAAGTTTCAAATATTTTTTTATTTTTAAATTTATTAAACATATAAAATAAATCGATTCATTTTTCCGTTACGAACTGTTTCTTAATGAATAGAAAAGCATTGTATATGATAGATACAGAAGGATAGATGCGTTAAGAAACCGCTTTCAGTACAAGAATAGCTCTATTATGAACGCAAATTTAAAAAAAAAGTTATTACACCGTGCAACTTACCGTAGACTCCTTAAAATTCTCCCATCGTGGAAATAATTTTGAAAGCTGTGAAAATTGTATAGAGAACTTTTTATTATCAAAATATAATGTGCTTTCAACTCTCCTATCAAAATTATTTTCACGGTAGGAAATTTTACGGAGTCTTGTATACGGTTGGAAAGTTGGGTGGTGCGAACCAGTACCGATTTTAATTTATTAATATCTACAATGACAACAAAGAAGAAAATTTACTAAAACATCGTAAGACCATCAGTAAGAAAATGGAAATGAAAAAACTTACTCAAGGGTATTATAGCATTATATTGAGAAAGGAAATTTATTATTTGAAGAATCATATTGCGATTTGTAGAAATGAAGTAGATAGAAAGAGAAGGAAAATTCTACGCGGGCAAACGGGCGGACCGGGGCAACGTTTATAATTCCACTAGGGTTTTCGAGTCGAATGAATAAATTGTATAACGCTCGATCGGATTTTCGATATCCATTATCCACATATTGAACATCAGAGAATGTAGAAGCCACAAATTTATAATATTTCAAAGGGACATATACACGGGTATAATTCGAGTTTGCCGCGTATAGTCAAACGAATTTATAGATTTGTGTGCATGTGAGTTGATGTATTAAAGAAGCAAAGGAAAACTTTCAAACGTTTCCTATTCGATATATAGGTAAATGTATTCTCTGAACTTTCGCACACACGCTAATATACTTTTTCTACGACCACTACGAAAAATCAACAAATACGCACAAACAGCAGGCGCTGAAAACGAGTCTTTACGAACATGCACCACGAACATTCTTGACGTACGTTCGAGGTGTTAGATAATAAAATCTGGAAAACGCAATCGCACATAACGACGTTAGCAACACGTTAGAAACTTTTTGCTCTGAAGTGTGTGTGTGCGTCCGCGCGCGGGCGTGTGTGTGTGTGTGTGTGTGTGTGTACACAAAATTGCGAGCAAACCGAGCATAGTATCGGACTCAAATTTGGTATCTGGGCAGCTATTCCTCCCGATTGAACCTCGTGTAAAAATAAACAAAATCGGATGGTAAAGAAGACACCTTTACTTGTAAGCCAACTGACACTTGAAATTGACAATATACTCGTAAATCGGAAGGTTATCGTTATAAATATTGAAACTGACGTTAACCGTCATCGAAATTAAAATAATCGGTACGAATTCGCACCTTCACAATTTTTTAATAGGTATCACTAAATTTCTTTTCAATTGTTCAATTTCCGATCAAAAGTATTTTTACAATCGACGATTTCTACGGAATCATACTGTATATGGTCGGAAAGTTGTGCAGTACGAATTTAACGCACCGAATTTTTTAATTTATTTACTTTGTTTTCTTTCAACCTATAAAATTATTTTCAAATAACCTTGGAAAAGTAATTTGTACAAGCTGAACTTGGCGACTAAGCTGTCAAGTGCCCGGATAAAGTTTTCAAGTCTGAATGCATGCAACCGGATGAACTCACTTGTGTTCTATGGGTTGTCCTCACTATTATTTTGGCTGATTTGTTTGCTTTGCCTTAATAAAATTATTATTTTTTTGTGGTCGTAGAAAACGTATAGTACGTAATACGAGGGGAAAGATGCAATTGGGCACTTGCGGATTACTAAAGTCGCCGCTACGCAACTTTTCACTCTAGATAGGTACGTAATATATGTACTATTACAATGCTGACCGTAAATTGTGTTTTGTGTTGATACTGTTGATGCGAGAAAAGGGCCGTGTTGTTTCGTCTTCGCGTTTCCTGTTTGCGCGCAATTGACGCAACGCGTTCAAAAGCCATTAGTGCTAGCTAATAAACAGGTAATTCGAAATAATATAAATCCAAATAACTATTGAATTGTGATCAACATATTATATTTATTCGATAATTTATTTGTAAATAAAATATCAAATGCTTAATTGACCAATTATTGCAATTATGCAGAATAACTATAGAAATTTATGTAGGTATAAGAAATCCACTATACGATTTCGTCGCACTAGTCGTTCGTAAAAGTAATTTTTATCGAAAACTGGAAACTGAAACGGAAATCAATGTCATTTCCACTTTCCGATGAACATCGCATTGTATATAAGATCGGAAAATTGTGCGGTGCGAATTTAACGTACCGATTTCTTTCATATGTAAAATAAAACATATTTCGGCATTTTAAAAATATTCTCAACTGTTTCTGTTTTGGTACATGCTCAACTTGCAATATGTCATTGAATTCTTAGTGGTAAGTATAAAAACTTGAAAAACTTGAATATGTTTTGTAAATAGGTTTAGATTTAGGGTTTACCTATGTTAAATCTCAAGGGAACTTAATACGTGTGTGGGGATTGCTACGTCGTGGTCCGTGGGCGTCATGCGTAAATATTGCACAACAGAATGAAAACGTAATTCCCCAGTAGACACCTGTCAAGCTACGTGTCAGTTTCCGTCTTGGTAGTGGACGTGAACGCGTGCACAGTTTCCGTTTTTAATCTTACCGCTGGTCGGCTTCTGATATTGTTTACTGTTGAGCCTGCCTGTAGGCTTAAAGTCGACGAAGCATCGAATATTCTTTTTGGAAAATTGTAAAACACGCACCAGCACGAATACGTGCGAACAAAAAAATCGGTGCGTTAAATTTGCAGCGCACAACTTTCCGACCATATACAATATGATTTCGTAGAATTCGTCGATTGTAAAAGTAATTTGTATCGGAAAGCGGAAACTACACAGAAAACGTAATCCATCATATTTCCACTTTCCGATCAAAATTACTTTTACAATGGACGACTTATACGAAATCATACTGTACTGTGCATGGTGGGAAAGTTGTGCGCACCGATTTATTTTTAATAGATACCTAGAAAGGAACTTTTCCAGTTTTTACTCATCAAATTATACTACCACAGGGACAAATACAATCAAATCAGTCCAAATATAAAATCGCATCACGAGCAGAAATCGAGTCATCAACGAATGTCATACTGACACTTGACAGAAGTGTATCCTCACGGGTAGAACTACGGCCATGACAAATAATATTAAAAAATCTATTGGGACCATAAAATGGAGAATTTTTTGTTAAACGCGTGTGTGTAACACAAGGTACTGACACTTGACAGAAGTGTATCCTCACGGGTAGAACTACGGCCATTAAAAATTATATTAAAAAATCTATTGGGACCATAAAATTGAATTTTTTGTTAAACGCGTTTGGGTAACCCAAAGTACTGACACTTGACAGAAGTGTATCTTGACGGGCAGAACTACGGCTGTTACAAATTATATTAAAAAATCTATTGGGACCGTAAAATGGAGAATTTTTTGTTAAACGCGTTTGGGTAACCCAAGGGACTGACACTTGACAGAAGTGTATCCTCACGGGTAGAACTG
>JARJEB010012938.1:0-24701 GCA_030264535.1 Liometoxenus newtonarum | reverse complement strand
AGCGAAATTTTTTTGTATCAAATTGAATCTTTAGTATGTTATTGCAAATCTAATGCTGAATCTAAAAATTGCTCTCGCTAAAATCTGAAAAATATATCTTAAAAGTTATGAGCTAATAAATGTGTACATGCATTTACGCAAGCATAGACCGCAGACCGGTATGGAGTTGTTGAACAGATTCGAATTCGTAACGTTAAGTCGTTTTTCGTTGCTACTCGTTGTTTCTTCTTCTAGTTTCGACAACTTGAAACGGCTAGTCGTTACCAAGTAACTACTACTTTGTAACTACTACTCGCGGCAAAAGTAACGAATCTTTACTACTACTTAAAAGTAACTAAACGGCACCTCAACGGTATAGGTAAAAAATAAAATCATTACATCTTAGGAAAATGTACTGACGTACTGAAAACTGAAAAAAATGTACTGAATTCGGTACAATTGCACTGAAACGGCAGCACTGGTTAAAACGAATGTATAGATAGATACGAGATGCATGATTATAGGAAAACTAATTTTCTATTCTTCATGTCTGCAGCAATATGTGTGCAAAAGTTCAAAAATATTTGATGCTGCTATCACCTCATCAAATTTTAATGAAACTGCTACAAAACGAGCGCACAACTTTCCGACTGTTTAAATTACGATTTCGTAGAACCAGTCGATCGTAACTTTTTAATCGGAAATTGAAAATTGTACAGACATTTTTTGTGATATGTGATCAATTTTAGTTCCACTTTCCGATTGTAGTGCATATTGATTTTTACAAATATTTTATTCGGAGATTAAACACTGTTGGATAATAATCATGTTAGTAATAATTTAAACATGACAATCACGATTCTCGAGACTTAAAGAGTTTCTTAGAGTTTTTGTGCAAATTTGAAATTCGCTGTGCGGATATAGAAGTTACATATTTATCTTGTGTGTTTAGGAATACATTGCAATTAAATAGTTTCATGAATCTGAGATATTTAAGTTTGTAATAAAAGTGCAACCCCAGCTAAAGTCCACTTGGACGGTTTATCCTTGGTTTTTAAATTAAATGTCCATACATAGGTTGGACCTCTGGTCCGCGTTTTATATACTGGACATTCGTACATGTTACGTAGTTCTTGTTTGTCTTGCGTAATTGCTCTAATATTTATAACGGGCATCGGTGGGAATAACTCTTTCAGTCTCGAATCCATTATTATTCCTGCTTGCGCATCCCATCGTGCGCCTTCCATAAAGAATCCGTGTACATAGGCACCTTCCCTTGGCGCACTCCTATATGGCAAATGTATGTTCGATGTCAATAAATCAAGCGCTTTCGTTCGTTCGAATGAAAAATTACAGGAAAAGTCTAATTGAGAGGTACTTACGTGAAATCCTCCTTTTGCTTTTTGGTGACGTCACATTGCAGACACATCTTGTCTAATGGCAACTCATTTTTCCTTGCCGTACTTTGCATAATCGCCGTCAGTAATGATTGCGGATTAAAGAACCCTCCAAGCCATACTGAAGATGGTAGCTATACCAAAAGAGAGTGATTTTATTTTATCTGTATATTGGCAAAGAAGTAATATATGCACCACAAAATCATTGGACCATGTTTCCAATTCCCTTATTCTTAACAACAAATCGATGAACCAAGTTGTTAGACCATGCAATGACGGATAGGCTCGTTCAGACCATACTGGTGGGACTTGATCGAGAAATAATGCATTTTCCAAGTTTTCCATGTCTGATGTTATTGTCAATTCGCCTTTTAGCCCTAGGTCTAATTCTTTGAGAGACCGTTTCAATTCGCCGGTGAGATAATTCATACGTTCACATTCCTGAAATGCGACAATGACGTACGGGGTGCGCTCCTCGACCTTTCCCATAATTTCCGTCATATTAAAGTCCTCCGGCAACTTTTCTATCATCTCATCGATGATCTGCTTTACTTTATCTTCCCGCGTTATCGTCGTGCCACCTGAGGAGCCAGCATCACGCGGCTGCATTTCGAACACGGTGCGGAAGAGATTTTCCGCCGTCGTGGTTAAAAAGCCTATTTCCGCATTAGGATGCAGTCCATATAAATAGGGGGATTCCGTCGGCATCTGCTCGTCGATGTAGGTATGATAACCGACATAATCGGTGTTTGGAGGAGCCGCAAATCCGGGCGCCAGATGCAACTCGCCATCAACCTGAAATAAATTATATTCGAGTATATATTACATATTTTGTTGTTTTATTATTATGAACTATATGGCGGATGTTCACCAAATCGGGTTGTAGAAGCTCTTCCAAATAGGAAATGCAAAGACGTCGATCCCAGTCGTCCGTTATGTGACCTCCGTACATTATCTCACCGAACAGATATCGTAAATCTTCCCATGGTACTTTTGAGTTGTTTTCGAGATAGTTGTAGAGAACAAATACGCTTATCTTTAGATCTCCGACATTGAAAGGATAGATTTTGTTCCAGCCTTGTGGGCCGAATTTGCGCCTTTCAGCAACGACAGCATGAAAATAGCATAAGGCAAATAAAATCACTTTGAACTCTGCCTCTTTGCCGCACTGTTCTAACGTCTCCTGGTTGAAATTCGATAGAGCTTTGTGTAAGTTTGCTTGCATCCCTGTTGGCGGTTCATTTGTAATTTTTATTGACGATTCCAGAATTCCCTTTAACATGGAGTTAAAAAAATTTTTCTCATTGGAATTGATGACATGAATGATGTTTATACATTACCTGTGGTATTATATGAGCACCTGCTGTTGCTGCCGGTTCCGCACTCACGAATATGCGATAATCGGGATGTGATCCTTCCGCATAACGTTCCAAGATTTTTTCTAACGTCGGTAGCCATTTTTTTACCAAATGTATATTTTGTAAAACAACCCAATGTCCTTGTTTTGCAGCAATTTCCATTGCGTTTTCAGCAACGACTTCTTGTCCTTGACCTAGAGAGACGTTGTGAAAATTCTTGTTATCTGCTGAAAATCCCAGCCGCAATCCAAGGCTCTCGACGTCACCGAGCGGATTCACTCCTGGTGATAGTATGAAGAAAATCGGTGTGGAAGGGCTTGTTTCCTCATATGATTTAGCAAACTCGACTGTTTTATTCTCGACATACTTTGCTCCCAATTTCTCTTCAATAAATGCGCTGCAAAATCAAGTATAACATAAAATAAAAAAGTATATACATATATATGTTTGCTCGGTTAAGATTCAACCATACATCATCGCGTAGATCATTCTGTCAGGACGTAACGCCCTCATCATACACAATCGCTGCAGCGCCGTCTTGTTCTTCCACTCCTGCGGAAATTTCTCTCGCTCGGGTGACTCGCACTCGACTAATTTTTTCCAACGTTTGGGCGAGTTCTCGATATCTCGATCCAAGTTTCGAAACTCGTCCCTAGCGGCTAAGCTACATATTCCACCCCAACTGGAGTTCGACAAGAAATCCACGGGACTAGTGACGTGCGGCTTTAACGGGAATCTTAATAGGAAATCTAAATCCATGGATGAGATTTCTTCTCCCATTAAAAGGATCTGAAACTCTCTGTATGAAAAGAAACGAATAATAGGTATTGATATGCGTGTATCACTTGAAATGTCATTTGCGAGGCAAAAATTAGTTTGTCGCATTCGAAAAGACCCCTAGTTGTATACTGAAACACCGAGAAGGAAATGCAGTCAATCAAATTGTTTACGCGCGCCAGGACTACGTCTGCAGGTTGCGCCTTTGCTATCGCCTTTTGAAACACAACGCTAAATGCCTGAAAATGTGTGAAATAAGTCATGCGTATTGTTCGTTGCCTTATCTACTAATGGGCTACCGTCCAACCTTTAATGAGAACTGATAGATGGGATTGATTGTATTCAGGTCATTTAAGATGAAGTAGAGGAGACTAGCACGTGCCGCTGCAGGTCTATAATGTTCTCGAGCCTGATCAATCTGAATCGATGTGACCTTTGCCTCTGCTACTTTCATTTCAATTTCGGCCGCTGTACGTTTCGTCGTTTCTAAGTTTTCAACTAACGTTGTGTCACCTAATAGATTACCACCGGCGGAAGAAAGTCGTGATAGCAGATCATCCTCAAGGGACTTGAGCATGATCTTGAAATCATTTTGTTGTTTTGTTAGTTCTGCCTGAAATTGAAATCGTATTAAGTAAGTTATATATGTACTTATATGTAGTTAACCAGAAACAGGAAGATGAAGATGTGCAAATGGAAATCGTGCGGGTAAAGGAGTACATTTAATTACTTTCAGATCTTCGAGGTCTGGCCGTTCGGCTTTAACGACTTCGGCGAGAAGTTGGTCTTCAAGACCGTCCCTAGTCACTGTAAAGTTGATTAGTGTTGCTTGCGCCTGCATCTCTGGCTTGTAATGCGGATTCGCTAATTTCGTATGTAATATTAGTCGAAAGTTGGAGTTGTATTCAATCTCCTTGTCTCCTATCTTGATGGCCCTAGCAGTCAGTTTTGTTTTAATTAATATTTCACGATTACTGCGCTGTTTTCTTCTTCTACTTACTTGGCATGCTTGCGTTTTCTTATTTTTAATTAAAATCTTTGCTACTTACTTGCCCTTTTTAATTAGGTTCCTGCCGAGTAATGTGTCTAATACGGGATCGACATTTTCACCTATATTCTCTACAAGAACAGTCTTCCCTGCTGTTATAGATTTTTCGAATATGTCCAGATACCCTTTTTGGCCTAAACGTATTACTTGGAGGAGGTCGCCGTATTTCTCCTTTATCCATTTCACTCCTTGAAGCTGAAATTCCGAGTGCAATTCGCACATATAGGTAATGCGTACTCCGCTCTATCAATATCTATTATTGGTGTTGTAGGCATACCTGTGGATCAATCATCAATGGCCATCTATCAGAGTTCGACAATATCGTTGCATTTTCGGTTGACATCCTGTCGCTCGGAAGGCCTTCATTGTTCCATTTAGCAATTTGTGTATCATCAGTCATTAGAGTTAAGGGATCCAGTCCCTCAGTAATCGGTATATGCGGCTGTAACATTATTATATTTATAATACGTCTAATGATCGGTCGTTTGTGAAATATTTAGTCGCACTCACGTCCATGGTCTTCATGCACGGCAACCACATCTTGTGCAGCAAATCCTGCCGGTACTGTTTAGTAAAGCATCCAACATAGGAAATGAATGCAGTTACGAGTAGAACATCTCCCGGAAGCATTTTTCCTTGCTCAATGAAACTGAAAAAACCCCACACACACATACACACACCCACACATTTATATTCCCCTCTCTCACTTTAACTATTCATACAAGATTTTAAAGAGTAATAAAAACCAGGAAAGTTGGAGTTATATGGGGAAAATGTGTTCGTTTACGGTTTACATACTTATTAACCGCTTCCGCCCATCTCACGTTCTCACTCGCTAGTCCGCCAACCAATCGATTTGCTAATTGTATTGTTGCGTTGGTGGCATCGGCTTCCTGTTGACAGAGTAGCTTCTCCTTGGTGGCTTTCTCGAAGTTCGCGGTTAATGTTGCTAATTGCTCCTCGAGCGACTGTAATTAATAAAGTGGACTCCATTACTACCGCCCGCTTTTGGTATACTTTTCATCACTGCGTGCAAAGTGCACTTACTCTATTTTGGTGCACTCATTGCACTAATTAATATTTAAATAACATTAGAACACACAAACTATGCGTTTTTCATCGTATAAACATTTGCTCTACTCACCGCCACCTTCATCTTTATGACGCTGAGTTTTTCTTGTGCAGCAGCTAATTCCGCATTTGCCTGCGCCAGTGCCTTCCGCTTCGGTTCAACGTCGCAGTAAACTTCGTAAAATTTAATTATATTTATAACCCAAGCACATAAGCCAGCAGCTGCAGCCGATTTGGAACGTACAAATTCCGGTTCGAATTCTGAATTTTTCAAATACGGCTCGATTGCCTTTATAACTTCCGGATGAATATTCTCTTTATCGTAATTGATAAGTGCATCAAGAAATGCATCAACTTTAGCCATTGTTATCTGTAATAAAATATAATTGCAACGATGCGCAAAATAATGAAAATGGTTGAATTCGAATTAAGTTGATCGTTAATGCTGTACCTTAGCAGCTTTCCAGCTGCGATCCTTGGGAATCTTACCACCTGGTGCAAGTAGCACCATTACTCCGGCCGTTACGTTCGTAACAGCACCTGGAGGAGATCCAAATGACTTCAGTTCGGTCAAGTTGGCCTTGTTCAGCGTGTTTAATGCGTCCTGCGCTGCTAACAGGGCCGGCTCGGCCTTCAGTAGATCTTCCTCGCAATCCTTTTGCTTCTGCAATACTTCTTCAGCGATAATGCCGACTTTTTCTTCCTCTTCATCGGCTAATGTTTTCTCAATCTGAACTTTTTCTGTTTCGACACCAACAATTTCAATGAGCTCGTCTGCAGCATCATTCTTTTCTTTCAATTCAATCTCTTGTACAGCTAACTTGACTTTCAATTCGTCAACCTGCTCCGCTGTGCTACTCAATTTATCCAATCCGTTTTCAAGACGCTGCACTTTGCCTCTTAACTCATCCGATTTTTGTCTCAGCAACTTTGCATACAGATTTATCTGCTCCAAATAAGATTTCGGCGTTGTGTAATTATAGCGACGTTCGTTATGTAAATAAAGTTTTGAAGTTGCGTTCACGGAAGTGTGTGCATAGGCCATAAAGCGAGAAATTGAATCCTGCAAGTTTTCCTGGAAACATTTTCAAATTACTTAACGCGTTACACCATTGTTATGATAAAGAATGGCATTTTATTACCGGTAGCACTTCGATTTCGGTAAGAAATCGTAACGACACTGAAACAAGTGCTTCCTGTGGCCATTCGTGGAACCAGTTGGTTTGTGTACAGTTGATGATAGCAGGAAACTTGCGTGAACGTACGCGTAGTGTAGAACCAACGGGGGAAAAGCATAAAACGATTTTCAGTTGACGTCGAACACGATCGATAAAGAATTTCCAGCAGTTTTCCCGCGAGTCAATCAATCCCGCTCCCTTAACTTCATTGCGTACTCCGGCAATAATATTTTCGATTTCGTCGTCCGGAAACATATCGGGTACCTCGCCCGAGGCCAACATATCGTTGATAAGAACAAGGAATTGTTCGTTGGGCACTTGGGCGTCGGTCATTAGAAACATTATGCCTACGTTTTTCAAACCGGTCTTCGAATAAAGAGCGGACAATTCGTTTCTAAGATCGAGCACTCCGTAGCCTTTCTTTAATTGTATCTGCGCCACTTCCAACGACGAGATAAAAGCGGCTAAGCGCGATAAGGATTGTTTACCGCTTCCGCCAACTCCTACTAGTAACGCGCTGCCACGCGGTGATTCCAATATGCGATTAATCCTGTAGGATTTGTTGAACAAACTTGTTAAAATAGCCATGGAGCCATATTAAGGATATTATCGTAAATCTTTTTATTTTAAGAAAATCTACCTGCAAACATGCATCATGGCATCTTCGAAAAGCACCAAGTTCATCGCCGCAACCAAATCATTATAACTCGTCATGGCTTCTGCAAGTAACCGACTTAAATTCGGCCAATTGTTTATTGGCATATATTTTGGCTCGCCTATTCCTCCCGCGAAATGACAGTAAATATTTGGCTTCTCAAATACGGTAGACTCATCGATTTCTTCAAAATTTTTCTTAAAAATGTCCATTTGAAGCTTGGTAAAGCCGTCAATGTCCTTTTCTTCCACAAGCTTGTCGCCGTACACTCTTTGACTTTCGTGTAACCATAAGCGCACTAAATCCGTTGGTTGGTTTAGACAGTCATTCGTGCTGAATAGTAATCCCTACAACGTTTGCGAATTAATCCGCATCGATATTAAAGTCTTAAATTGTAACTAGAATAACATACCTGAAACACATTTGATATATCGCGCAAGTTGAATATGTAATGAAACTTGATGGCGGTTGGCAGGAAGATTTGCGAAACTTTGTGATGCAATGCAACCGATGCACTGACAATGTTATCTGCGAGGCATTGAATGGTTGAGGGGAATTTAAGATCAGTGCTATTGAGATGCTGACTGAGGATTGCATGATAAATCGTTGTTAAGGCATCAGTGCCGGGAAAGCTAATGGCAAATACGTAAAAGTGCCTTTGCAGCCGGGGATTGATAGTAAAACTCCCGGATGTTGGATTCATACAAGACACATACTGACAATTGTGGATATCTTTTAGCGACAACTTGTTCCTGTCATACCAATGATTGTAATCTATGTGTTGACGGATAAGTGTGTGCGGTTGCACTGTTCCGTACCCATCTACTTCTGGCATATTCATGTCATCGATAAAGTAGATGAGAGTCTTGCCACCCGGCGGGCCGTAATTCCTTCCTGCCTTCTTTTCCAGTGGCTTCTCCAGTATCTTTTGAAGCATTTCCGAAGATGTGTAGAAGTTGAAAGGCACGTTTGCCACAGCATAATTTTCCGAGAGAGATGCTAATTTTTCGCTTACTAGAACGGTTTTTCCGCAGCCTGCATTTCCAACCAGCATTACCGGGTGGCGTTTTTCCATCAATAAGTCCAGAAAGTAGCGAACTCGTATCGACTCGGCTGTGTGCACAAGTACCGCCTACGAAAAAGAAAAAAAAACAATTTATTGAGGAAAGAGGAGAACGAAATGAAAATACTGAGCGAGTTTAGACATGAAATAAAATAAACGATTCAGTATTGTTCATTGGATTCTGATTTGAGCAAATTGAAATTGGAATTTTCGGACCTGTAAGGGCATATCTGGGTCAAGTTCAAATCGCCCCAAGCTCTCCGACCATGGAACAAATTGTTTAGTTTCCGAATCGATGAAGTAATCAAAGACTGTACCATTCGCTGGAAACTTGACTGTTTTAAATTCGTTAATCCACCACTTTGTGAATTCGACTCGATAATCTATTGCCTGTAAGTAAATTTCGCATCATTATTAATATTAAATAAATTCTGTGAAAACTATGGTCGTTTACTTGTTCCTGGAACATTGCGGATCCGAATGCCCATACACAACTAAACACAAAATACAATTCAAGCCATTCCTTCGGACAATTTTCAGGAGTATTTACGGGTGTTAAAAGACAATCTAAAAGATGACATAACATTTCGATGTGCGAAGTTTCAACAATGGGCGTTATTTTCTTGAAACGAGTTTTAACATTTTCTAAACAAATGGGAATATATTTGTCAAACAATACAATGAGATTTGATTTTTCCGACACAATCGTTCTCGTTTCAATCCAGCTTGTTACAAATCTACGAACAAACGCAATGTATTGATTTTCTCAAGTATTATTAAATAGCGAACCAGACTTACGGATTCCATCCTAGATCTTGAGGATTTATATAAAGGATGCCAGCACGCGATACAGTTGCCGGCGTTGCTGTGCGTAAGTTGGATATTTCGAAAAGTAGTCGCATAGTTGGGGTGAGAGCAATCCTTTCGTTGCTTGCCAGTGTAAGAACTTTATTATCGTCCATCACAGTGTTCAACGACTCAATCCACATCGGGTCAATATCCCCATCCAGTAAGATCCACTTGGGATGGTCTCCTGTCAAATTAGCCTGGTCACGCATTAGAACCGATAGTAGTCCGTCTTTCCACTCTCTTGTTGCCGGATTTATAATGCCAAACAATTCGTCATTGGTGACAGCTTTAGGATTCAAGTCGTTGTATATGGGTTTTTTCTTGATGTTTTGATATGTCTTGAAAAGTGATTTCCACACTTGTGTTTTGCCCGTACCAGCATTACCAACTATGAACACGGAATGTCGCACTTCAAGCAGTTCCTCGAGCTGAACTACTTTTAAAATAAAGTTGTCTTCCGGTTGTAGAGATAAATCAATTGCCGCCTGTTTAACGGTGCGTTCAAATTCCACGTCGCGCTTTCTTGGCACTTCTAATGCTGGAAAAAGGTCTCCAATAAGGCCCATAAATACGGGAGTATCATCGGTTACAATCTTTGGTATATTAAAGTCTCTAAGTGCTCTCATTAAAACTTCTTCTTCGGGTCGTCCGGGATCGCCGCGCTGTGAAAATGAATGCATGCATAAATATCTATGTCGCATTTCGAATAAAACGACCTGAACACAAAAAATAATAAAAAAAATATATATATGAAAGTGCGCCTCCATTTACCTTGAGCGATCCGGCAACCACCAAAACGGATTTAATAGCTCTCAACCCCCAGTCGTAGTGGTCTTGCTTCGATAGCAACTCTTTACAGAGAGTGTACAGTGTGATAAATTTTCTAGCAAGTATTTTAGCTTCTTGAAATCCCTCGGCTACTAACATTATTTCACATATTAGTTCAAAGTCGGGTACTACCATAGCACATGGTCTGAAAATAAATATTTATTAAGCGATTACAGCACGAAGTTTTTGTTGTTTTCTTTTTCGTATAGGCCAGGGTGCTTCGTTTAACATGACAAAACCATGTCCTTAGTCACCTTGTCAGACTAAATCCACTACTTTAGATTCTACCATTTCTTATCTTTTCCTGAGCTATATCTGTGTACATCTAGGTATAAGGAATTATTGTATACCTAAATAACGCCTTCAAATTTTCCGGAAGCTCAGTGCGGCCAGCATAACCTGGATTCATCGTTATAAAAATACCAACAGTTGGCACTAACTGAATAATATCTCCCATAAAGTCGAATTTATCTTTCTTATTGCGTATCGCGTCTAAGACTGACTTCACTTGGACCGCCACTACGGAAAGGACTTCGACGGAAATCCGGTTAAATTCATCGAAACAGCCCCAGGCTCCAGTCTGCGCTAGTCCTTTGTAAATATTGCCGCAAGACTGGAACAAGAACGCAAAAAAGAAAAAAAGAAAAATAAAACATACATAAGTAAAAGAAAAACAGAACACTCTGATGAAATAGTCCAAGTATCTGTTTTATGGTGCAAAAAAGAGCGCAATTGTACTTTGTAATCCATTTGTTCCGAACAGTTGAATACGTAAACCATTATTCCCAATGCTCGTCCCAAGTCTTTGGTAGTCTCCGTTTTTCCGGTACCCGCAGGACCGGCCGGACCACCACCCATTATTAGGTGCAAAGACTGCAATCAATAAAAACAGCAATCGTGTGCGGTCAAACACTAGCGTGTTGCTGGTTCTTGCTTGCCTGAGTTAGAGTAATGTAGCAGCGATCAGTCAGCGGCGTGATCACCAGCCTCGGCGTATTTCCCAAGTACTCGTAACTGTATCGAAATTGAGCGTCGCAAATGTTAGCGAAGCAATGATTTTCCTCGTCGCCCCAGCGGTGTCGTAATTGCGACACCCAGGCGAACGCATTTGCGCTTTCAACCTTCATTTGTATTAGTTTACTGACCACATCTCGAGAATGCACATCTATCGTACAAATGGTCATAATCTTTTGTCTGTCTTGTTTCGAAAGATCTCCCAACAGCAGTGAGATTAGCGTGCTAAGTTGTGAAACTTGTTTCTTGTAGTAATCCCTGATTGCGTTATCGTAGCCTTCTTCTAACCTCGAGAACGCTATGGTTACTTCGGTGGTCCACCAAATTTGCGTGCCGCAAAGGGAAACTTGTGCGGGAAAGTCAAACAACCATTGATCCCTTGCTTTTTCTTCGTAGGACACAACACCTTCGCCGATTAATGTTCTTATTGTAGTTCGCATCGAGTCTTGCAATTTGTTCAACCAAACTTCAACCTGTAATTAATTCAAGTCAATGTATACATTGTATATGTATATTCATTAGAAAGTTGAAAGACAAATATTTGCTTATACCGGCCCTGTCGCATCACATTTATGGCCGAATGTTACGTATTCGCCATCCTTTGCATACATTCCAGCTATCAATTCGATGGTTTTATTTCCGATGAATTCCAATCTAGCAATGGAATCGAATAGTTTCGTCAAATGCTTTGCCACTAAACTCGGTTGATTTCCATTTGACAAAATATCCAATAGATCAGCAGACGAAACAAAATAAAATCTCGGAAAAGCAAGACGTTTCGTTTCCAAGTAAACTGCCAATGCTTTCTCACAGAGTGTTAATTTCTTTTGAAGTTGATCCAAACTTTGAAGTAGGCCTTCATGGTTCGTTGATTCAACGACGTTCGGCACTTTTGCCATTTCTTCCATTAATATTTTAAAATCGCTGTCGATTTCATCGAAGCGTTGTGAGTCTTCGGGCAACTGTTTGCGAATATCTTCTGAATTCATGAATATAGACTCCAAATGTGTCCAAGTGCGTTGTACCTCAAACCACACAGTGATTACCGCATCGGCAGTGCTCAATTTGTTCTGCCACACAGTAAAATCCTCGAGGAAATAAGCGATAAATTTCGACGTTATTAAATTCTGCAATTGCACTTGATTGTCTTCCAAGGTTTCGATCAACTTCTCGCTGGCACGCAGCAATTTGCAACCGGTTCTGACGTGCATTTCTTGCTCAAACTCCATTATCGACCATGTCGCATTTAGTTCACGCAATACCTTTTCCATTGACATTTCTTTAACAGCTTTGTCGACTATATTTTTCACTTCTTCTTCACATTCATGTAAATTCAGTTCTAATAATTCAGCCAATGTGGTGCTATGGTCCATTACAATTTTCGTCTGCAAATGTTTAATAAATCAGAGCAGGAAAACAAATTCATTTTGATTAAATGCGCTAATGTGAAATTATATTACATCGATGAATACGTGATAATGAATAAATTAATTAGATTATACCCTTATGCAACCGATTATAAAAAATTCATTCGGAAAAGTCCACAAGTTAACCGTATGAGTGTAACAAGCCGAAGCCAATTTGTTAAATTAAACATTTAAACTTAATATAGTTGCGCGGTGCCTGCTTTTTGGATTTAATGTGTGCATTTGCATGGCTAATATGTGTAAATTTATATAATTCCTTGATTTAGGTATATATGAACATGAAACGATGAGGGGTTTGCTTGAATATATTTAAAGCTTAGCACACACCATTCACAGGCAGTGGATACACACACAATCTTTAAGTCATATCAAAAAAAAATATTCGTTATTCATGAAACTTTTATAACTCGTGCATAAAACATGTGACGCTCTTTCAAAGCCAAAACCCGTAACGGCCGTAACATTAGTTCTATATGAAAAATGTACAAGTACCACACGTAACGGGTCAATATTTATTTACAAGATAATATTTTAAAATTGCACAGTAAATAGTGTATATACTTACAGTCAATTCGGGCGGTAAAGCAGCTAAATTCTGAAACAGATTATGAAAGAGTGATATTTACAATGAAATTATTTACAAACAAGTTTTCTCCCACCGTGAAAATATTGAACAATGTTTGTACATACAAAAATAAATCCTATTGACAAAATAATATGTACATTATGTACAAGGACCCAATTGTAAGGTTGTATATACAGATACATTTTGTAAATGTTACCTTTGTAGAATTCATCAACTGTGTCCAATGCCTTTCGCGAATGGCAGGGTTCTGAAGTTCCCCAACTGCTTTAAGTGATGTTAGAGTGTTTTTAACAGTAGCTTCAAGCCCAGTGTACGTATCCCAGCCTCTCATTTCTTTGTCTAACATACGAATTTCTTTGGCGAACTTTTTGCATTCGATATCCATGTTTTCGACATCGATCTTACGCCAAGGCGTAGTTTTCCAATCATCAACGCACGTGTGAACCACAAAAACGTAATCCCACAGTTGCTAAACATATTTATTGTAACATTTAAATATAAATACACTAATGCAGGTCTTCTCAAACTTTTGCGGGCCCAGACCCACTGCTAAATATTATCATTTTTCGAGACGCATTCGCTTAAAATTCATAGTTTAGCTGCGTTTGGTCTGTGTTCATGTCGCGATGTACTTCAACTACATGCATTTTTTAAGATTATTTCCGACCCACCCCAAATCGGCTTTCAACCCACCAGTGGATCACGACTCATGACTTTGAGAACCCCTGCACTAATGTATTATACCTTCAACATGCGTAGCTCTTTGCGGCACTGCTTCAACAACTTAAATTCGGGTACGGTGACTTCGAATAGAGAGCCAGAATCCTGTATTTCTTTCATATTTTCTTCGAAACGTCGAATATCACTATTGACCCTGTTGATAAGGGTATATGGTTCGCTGCAATCGTAGTTGAAAAAGTCGTAACGCTTAAACACTTCACGATAGAAAGCGATTCGGTCGTCAAAGTCAGAGATTCTGTTGCGTATGCACGACACCTCAGCAGCTTGAAGTGGTGCAACTTGTTGCTTGACGGTGATTGCGATTTTTTTCGTATTACTCCACTGTTCGGGCAATGCTTGTAGCCAAACGTTTACCTCTTCGGGTAAATCTTGATCGTAATACTTGAGCAGCTCGATTGTTTCGTGTAGCGGTCCGAACATGTCGTCAGTAACGAATTGTCTCTCCTTAACATTAAATAAGTAACCCATTACATTTACAAGTGCGGCGTAGTCGCCTTCCACAACGTCTTGCTGCAACCCTTCGTCTGCCGACCGAATAAATTTACACAAATCGTTGAGGCTGTTCGTTACGGTGTCGACCAAATGTTGAATAAACATGTCACGCCATTTACCAATGGTGTTGATGAGTGCTTGCTTGAATGGCATCATGTCCACCAAAAACCACGAGTTGAATACTTTTTCGATCTTAATGTTTTCTACTTGTGAGAGTAAATTCTCAAATGTGTCAATCTGTTCGCGGAACTGGTCCATATTTGGTGGACTTGGTTCAGGTGCCGCAGGATCATTATTTGCAACCCATTCCATTTCTTGATTGGAGATTGGCCGACCGTAGCGTAAAAATTGTTTCATGTATTGCTTCCTATCGTCCAGCCACAGATATGCATAACATTGAAAATTGTCACAAAACTCATACGCATCTTGAATTACTTGATCAACATTGTGAAGTATATCTTTTCTGATTTCCATTATATCCGAATGATTGGATATTTCTTCTTCATAACTTATTTTAATAGTTTTAGACAACCTCGGAACTATTGATGATACCTTCATAATATCATCAAGTAAACTCAAAATTTGTTTCTTGAACCCTTCGTCCGTATTACTGTCAAGTGATGGTATAAAGACGATGTGAGGCTCTTGTAGTCGCACCTGGGATTCAAATAGTGGAGACAGATTGTTTACGGGATCCATGTGTTCGTTAATGTAACCCAAACTGAAAATTAATGGGGACTTAATAGAGGTGAACGTACGGAAGAATGTCACGACATTAACGTATAGGTACCTGCATCCGACACTCTGATATAAGTAATTTTGTTGAATCTGATCTATGTAGTCGATGTAATTCGACCAGACGCGACACTCCTGCTTTTCCTCCATACTGAAAAGGCGCATGTTTTCTTCGACTATTAATACGATTCTATCAGTCGCCTGTTTTATTTCCGTACACCTTTTGCTGAGTCGTTCTTCACTCTCATCTACACAAAGGACTGCTTCTTTTTTACCGTCTTTACGTTCGAATAGTGGCAGTCGTGCATAAGGTATCAATATATTTCTTATCTCTAGCAAGTTTTCTTGACTTCGTTTTAAATTCGCCTGAAGATTGCAAACTAATCCGTGCAATTCCGACATGTACTCCCATAAACCTGCAAGCAATAAATGTACGTCATTGCAATACATTATGACGATTCGTTCTGTTTTCATCCACTTATCCACCTTCCGAATTCCAATTGAGTTCGGTGATTCCTCTTTCGATGAGCCGATCGATGGTGGCTAGTTGATTTTCAATCAAACGAAATTCAACCTCCTTACTTGTGCTCCGAATTTTATTATACCAGTCGGTGGTTTCTTTTAGGCAAGTCATATATTTTCGAAAGGTCGCATCGCGATCAGCCATTTCTAGAGCAACGCAAGGAATATTTTCCTGACCCATCAGTTTCAGATAATGAACTTCACGAAGAATGGCTGATAACTAAAAGGTAAACTTAAAAAATGGAAGATTTACGAGACTACGTACAACATCTCGAAAAAAACTTCCATACTTGCGGATTGAAATCTGTTGAATATTCTTTTGTGTTGATATTTTTCTTTAATATGCAATGTTTCAAGTTGCTGTCGATTATTGTTGATAAGTTTTCGGTCCAATTGATGAATAAATGCTCGTTGAATCGAACAAACTGCTCGTTCAGCTCGTTAAATCTCTCAATTATTATAAGCGCTCGGTCGCAACTTGCAATTCTGAAATTTAATTATTTATTACGTTTACGTTTACGATTATGAGCAAAGTTATGGCGTACGGATGCTGTAAAGATTGGAAATGTTGCATTGGAATTGTAATGCGCTGACGTAAATTACAAGACCAACGGAGAGCACCTGCAACTGGTGGCATATATTTGTCCACAATAAATTCTCCGTGCTTCTCTTTATGGCGGTTTTGCTCCTTGAACAATGCCTCAACGCTATTTAATTCAGCTTCGAGCATTTCCAATATCGTTATGTATTTTCCAGTAAATTCTTCTTTAATTATCGGTTTCTCTAATAAGCTTCCAACGATATAAATCAACTGAAATGAGTTCTTAATTACCTAATTAGGTCTTAAGAAGAGTGGAAAGCAATTACTTTAAAAATACTTTCCAAATTGAAACAGTTCTCAAAAGCTTGACAAAAGATGGCCGCAAGTTTCAAGTCCATTTCAGCAATCTTTTGTTTAAATTGCTCAAAATCCACTTGAAATGACCGATCGTCAGGGTCCAATACGTCATAAGATTTTGCTGAGAATAATGAATAACACGATTGGAATTCAGAATTTACCGCTGATACACGACCGCTTAACATGCGTCCCTTAAGTCCACCAATTTCAACCTTTTCCAATTTACTAAACTCCAAAACCGTATTGAAGAACCATTGGATTGTCACTAAACGTTCCAAAAAGGCATCGAACCGTTCGAAGACGGTACTCTTAGGAAACGTCCAAGGCTTAACCGTACGTTGTTTAAAAAAATGTTGCAAATGCTTGCTGTACTTATTATACAACTGGTAGTACTGTTGCAATACAGTTATCGACATGGCAACACTCTGCATCGCTTCGTCGATGTCACTATGAAATAGTGTTGCTGGATCGAGAAATTTCTTCGCCTACGGCATAGCAGAGAGAGCGGAAATTGGAAAATTGTTTTATTTATATGTAAATTTTATACATATACATTATTTCTGTTAATAAGAAGTGCTCAAAGAATCATTTCCAATCTAGTTTGTTTGCATAGCATTATTATTAGGATTAGGATTTGAATTTATTATGCTTGTGGCTAACCTCTTGAATGAGCAGATTACATATTTGCTTCAGCAGTGCAACCAGTTTGGCTTGATCGTAGTGCTTGGAATTCGCCCAAATTAAGCAAACTACGTGCAGCAATGGCCCAAGTAAGGGACCCACTTCACTGAATTCCGTCTCATGTACTTGGTCGATGTGCTTTTTCAACGGACCCAGATACAAGTTGATGTCTTTAGCTTCAGCAAGCGCAAGGACGACATTCTTAAAAAGTGTGCTATAGCAAGTAAAGTACGCACTTTTACTCGTTTCCAGAATAACAGCCATGCTATGAACTTTAGGTGCTCGTAATTGTTCGTAAATATGTTGCAAATTTTTTTGTCGAAGATTCCAAAACAGCATTTCTACAACGAAAATACGGAGTAGCATTTACGTACTGACATATATTTTGTATTTAAAAACCTAACCTGCTTGTGGAAGAGGATTCTGTCCTGATAAACTAATCTCCGAGGAATTGTTACTTAAAACGTCGTTAATTTGCGTGGACCATTTGATGACGACAGCTTCAATGGAACTCTTCAGGAACAAATCACATACTTCCCCGTTACTTTCGACAATTTCCCGTTCAGCTTGCTGCACCCGGTCAACTCCAACAGGCAATGGTAACACAGTCTGCCCATTTACTTGCCCTTTAACTTGATTCACAGTGCTTTTTAAACTATGTACCTGTTTTTGTACATCTCGGCCAATTACATCTGGCCATTGATCCTGATTGCCCGTATTTGTTAATAAGGGTCCTAAAATCTTTGACATAAATCAATATCATTTATTATATTTTAAATCGTTTCGTAATATAAATATATACTTCGTCGACTAATGAGGCCAATTGGTCAATGATTTTCGTAGACAGGTCTCCTGGAATGATGGTTTCCGACGGATTCACTTTATCCACAGACTTCAACATTCGCTTAATAAAGTAAACGCCTATAAATATTGACATTAATTATGATTTTATCTTGCCCTCGTGCAACGTTCCCTCTAAGCTGCGCGCGCACTCCCTTTGCCCCTGCCGCGCACAAGAAATATTAGCTGAGAGCTTTTTTTTTGGTCACCGCGCCTTCTCGGGTATATAGCATTGCTGAGTCAAATTATTTTGGCTCATTCAAATTATTTTGCGCGCAGTGCGCATTCCGGCTTAGAGGTAACATTGCACTCGTGCCCTGCGCCACGAAGTCCTGTATATACCTTTATTCTTTAATTGTGCAAGTGGAAATCCATTGGTGGCGACCAGCTGTGCGGTTGGCGTTAAAATGATAACCAGGAGAATAGGATAAGGACGTTCTAAAAACTTCATAACAACCGCTTTATGCTCTTCGGTAGCAATCATCCGAGACCATTTTTCTGGCTTTAGCTTCAACGTTTTCTTTATGAACGTCCCCAGGAAGTCCATCCGATTATCTACTATATTTTCTGGTTCCATAATGCCGCACCGCTTGGAATAGTTTTATGTCTCTTTGTCCTTGTTACTATTCTTCGTCACTAGGTTTTTTATTCTATTATTTTTTTATCTGCAACATCTAGGTTTGCAATCGATAATTGAAGATGGAATTCATTCAGTATGAACACTAAAAGCACAATTTACTTATTTCCACAAGTTTACCGCTTTACAAAGTAAAAGTTCCAAAGTTATTTTCGATGCTATCTTTATAATTACTATACAGAATTCTTGTTATTTATTGGGGACAAATTTGCTTGCCAGATAATTTCAGAAATTCAGTTGAAATATGCTATTGTTATATATCGGTGAGAAAATATATAATAAATGACTATTTTTTTTATTTCTAATAAAAACTCAATATTGCGCTTTTCACCACCGGTATATTCTTATAACATCTTTGATTTTAACAAAATTAAATCATTGATTTCTTTAAACTTGCGCATGGATGTCCCGCAAAAGTTTTTGATTTATTTAATAAACATATGCTTTTGATGCAAATGATCAATGACTCTGTTCCTCTAATTTAGCGCGGTTGTTATATTATAAATATTCATCTTGTCGCATCGTTTAACAAAATTGCATCTTATACTAAAATAATGAAATATATGTTAGGTCTCTATAGAGGCGGCATTAGACTTCTTTGAGCCTTCGGACAAACTTTTTCAGGCCGCCTCTTCCATATGGATGTGTCACATAAACAGGATTAGTTTATCCTAACTTCTGCATATTGCATAAATGCTGTGCTTTCTGAACATATTTTCAACATATAAGCGTGATTAGTTCCTCTTAAGTTGTAAACGTGCATTTCCTTCAACATGTTCTCTTTATCCTCATATTCATTGGCTCTCAACTCCTATGTAGATACTTTTTTTGGGTAAATTTTCTGTGACGCGTTAATGTATTTGTGGTGTTTTTTAAGGATAAAACAACAAACTACATTGCCCTTGCCTCTCTGATTGAATTCGATTCCAGGAATATTAAAGAAAACTATAAAATTAATTAATACGTCAAGAGCAGTCATGTTGAGTGGACTCACATCAAATGTGTCAAGCCCCCGTAAAGAGAAGGGAGGTCGGCTTCACAATCACAACCAGTTAATCACCCGTTTAACAATACGTAATATTGATGACATTCCGGGTTCTACTATACCTGTCTCTCGCTTGTGATCAAAATTAGACAATTAATTAGGCTTTTCAATTCGATGCATCTTTGTATCCCAGCAAACATTATTACAAATAGAATATTTTAGGTTTTAGTCCTAAAATGCCAAACCTAAATACATATAATCACATCACGTTAAACCACTCACAAATTAAACATTTTCACAAACATTCACAAAACAATCTCTATATACTTCACTTGAAATGTTGGGCAGCAAAACAAAACCTTCAAGCACAGAATAAACAAAAAGTATCAAATTCCTGAATTGTATATAGATGTTTTTTTCATATCTACCGTACCGTATACAACATATATTCTTTTATGGTATATTGTTACCAGTAATTCGTCGTTCTGGTTTCGGGAACATTTAATGCGACCGTTTCTGCCGTGCCAGTCGAACTGAACTAAAACTAGAAGTCAACTTTGAGTTCCGTTTCGTACGACTTAGGTACATTAAGTTCGGGAATCTAGGCAAAATACAGCTGCACTCGTATATCATGCCACAATCACGTTATTATATTTGCGTGGTCTCATCGTCCTGTATTCGTACCATGACACCGTCTTCCTTTTCCTTTAACTCCTAACGACGACATAAATAAACACATAATAATAATAATAATGTGAAATAGAATTTCAACTCGGTGAGCATTGATTTTTCTTATGGTTTCTCGGGTGCATTATTTACGTAATCCATAACTAGGCAAGTCAAACGACTAGTACATATGCTCACAAACAATGAAAACACAAATTATTTGTAATTATGTAAAACTTGTTGGCATATTTAATGTATTTTACGAGTTAAACTGATTAGGGCAAGAATAGAGGTCGTGTAATTATTTAAAATAATAAGAAATAATTAGCTAATTCCATATTATTCAATTTTAAAAATGAAGCGGAGAAGCATCAGTACACGAAGCTACCTTTTGAAGTGTTCTGTGCTTTTGCCGACCCGTGAAATCCTCTCCTCTGTGCAGAAAGCCAACGAATTTAAGTATACCTAAAGAATATAAAAACCGGGAAAGTTGTTTAGCGCGGGAAGTGAGAACTTTTCCGTGCTACTTTATACTGGTCTTCTGTTTGAAGGGTAAAAGCTTAAGTGGTTAATTCATCCCATGGACTAAGTACCGTACCTTCTTCTTCGTCCTTCTCCGGTCGACTCGTTTCTCTATACCTACTATAGACGTGAATGCGGCTATCCTTTAATTCAAATTTCCCTGTATTCGTTACTATGATTAGGTATAGTCAACGTGTAGATATGGTTGACAGCGTTGGGTGCTAGGCGCTTTATATGAAAGTAAAACTCACCCTTATTGTAATAAATTCATTATGCATGAAGCAACCTTGTTGTTGTGCGTGATAGAAGAAAGGAGGGAAGATGAACCATCTGTATTCATAATTTGTCATATACATTTTCCGACTAGGATAGGTCTGTGATGTGAAAGATTTCCATTGAAGTTATATTTCCATTTGCCTGTTTTCGCTTTTGCCTTAACTCGCTTTTTTCCGTATCGTATAAGCTGCATTTGAAATCCTAATACAATTAGCCCATTATTACCCTGTATATTTATATTCAGTAGGTGTGAATCGTATAAAGAATATTTTTTTCTTTTGTTGAAAGTTAAAAGGCGAAGGATATCAAAGATTAAAACATTAAAATGTTGTATTTTAATAAAGCATTTAATTTCAAATATATTAATTAAAGAACTTTGAATTCAAATTGTTTCATAACTTTTGAAAAGATTAAATTGTCTAATAATTTCAATTTACTCATCCACGCAGTTAATATTAATGTTTAACCAGAAGACAAAATGAGAGAATATGAGAATATATTTCCAACATAATTAAAATTAAATAAAATTTATTTAAATTATCACTTTGTGTACATGATACTGTTGTCTAACATATAGGAACCATTTTGTATTACTACAATGTTTCACTAACACTAACAATGATGTTAATTGAAAATCTGGAGTTACCAAAGTACACATTTATGTTGCGGATTCATCGGAGTGCCCAAGGGACAATTCCAGGCTGAGGCGAATTCTTGTGAATTAGACAACGTGCCGATGACTCGTACCCTATTCGGAGAATGTACTCCATCCACCAGCTTGCTTTTTAATGCACCTAACGTAGAATTACCACACCATATCTAAAGCAATTACCACTCTAAATTTGCGAATACGTGTTGCATATTAATGTTGTGATTAAAAATATAAAGCAAACAACTATCAAACAAAACAAACAAGAAATAGGTATCATACCTATATAATAACAAATTAATTCAAAATGACGGACATCAAGTTGGATGTGATTCATTACCATCACGTGATAAATTGAATATTCATGAATTACAAATTACAACCAAATGATGAATGTGAATCATATATTGGATCAAAGAAATTATATCACTCCAAACCTGAGCAAATCCCAAAAAGAACAATTGGTCGTTGCTAATGTGAGGTAATCCTGGTAGTCTTTGGTGCATCGTACCGCTCAAAGTTTTCCGTTGCTTATAACCAACGAAAGCAGAGCGTAATCCACCATTGTCGGCTATGTTTTCACCTTGCGTGTTGATACCTTGTACCTGCAAGACAATATGCACTTATCATTCCAGTATAGGAAAATGCGCAGCTAGTTCGTTTCGTATGTTCCTATTTTTTCCTATTTCCTCGATTTTTCTTTTGAAAACTCGTGGGAATTCCGTATAGAATCATGTTGTGTTCAAGGTAAATGAAGCAACCGTGCATGCCATTTTATAATTACACGTCAAGATCTACCTATAAGAATGGTAAATATATAGATACGTACATTAAATGTGGAACCTAGTTCGGGCATCGTATAGTTGTTATACTGATCGATGATGCACTGCACTTTGTCGTGATAATGCTCCAGCGTTTCCAACGACCACCACTGCTTCAAGTTGCCTTGTTCATCGTATCGTCGTCCTGGATATACATGAGTGCAGTAGATGTAAAGGAAAAGGAAATTCATTAAAATTATGTTTACTTTGTTCGGTGGTGCTTAGATCGATATGTACTCTGGGAAACTGGTTCTCATATTCATACAAGTAGTATGACAGTCCACACGTTTAAAGTCACCGGAATTAAGTTCAAAGCAATATTGATAACAGTACAGCAATTCGTACCGGAGGAAGCATTAAGAGGATTAATTTGATTTCTAAGCACTTCGAGCATACTATGCAAACGGTACAGATAAATTTGGCCAATTTTCTCAAAAAGCCTAAGCTACACCTAATACAATTCGCGTAATTTATTGTTTTACCTTCTCGAAGCACCTTTTCGAAATTAGAAGTACACCTGTGACGTTGCTTTTAAGTTTAAGACATCGAAATGGAATGATGTGGATGCGGATTTTAGTGATATGGGTACGTTTACCATTTGTATACTAAGAAACTACTCACCTTGATCATCGAATCCGTGGGTGATTTCGTGTCCCATAATGGCACCAATAGCACCGTAGTCTATAGCCCTGGATATGAATTCGAAAATACATATAAAACTGTACAAAGTAAAAGTTAAGGGAAAAGAAAGCATGTGGAAGAGGAAAGGATATAAAGAAAAGTCGTAACATTCTACATTCTAAAAATATATAGTAGATATATGGAGTATAAACGGAAGTGGAAAGTATAAAAAGTTCAATTTTGTCGAATCGCGTCTCTTATTGGAAAGGCACGCAAGAACTCATGCATATTGCCATCGAACCATAGGCCTCATTGTGTATTTTGTTCAATTTTGTATTCAGTTGTGTCGTATATGATGTGTTATAGACTATAACTTTTTTCTATGTGTGTGTATACGTTTTTGTTGTGTTATAGATTGAAATTCTTAAAGTCATAGTGAAACTTACTCGATGCCGTTGCCGTAAAAGGGAGGTTTCAAGATGCCAGCGGGAAAGGCTAGAAATAATTTTACAGATTTATATCTCTCATTTTACAACGCGACCCAAGAGCTTTACACAATACATTTGCTATATAAGTTTGCTTTGATACAGACCATACATAAATTGTAAAAGTATATATGTACAAAAACTTACTGACTGAGTTTAAAGTCGCTGAATAGAATGCATTCACGGTAGTGGCAGTTGCTACCCATCTGAAATGACATACATGTTTTGTACATTAATCTCAAAATACGACTTTAGTTAAGGACTTAAGGTTACTGTCAAACTGGAATATTCCTATTCCTGTACCTAAATATATGTAGTACATATGTTAATGTTTATGGTTTGTAGTTTTATAAGTTACTCCTCCGACGGGACTCGAACCCGCAAAGTTCAGCCTATCCAGGGCCAGCTCTGTCGATTGAGCTACTAAGGAGCCTTGTCCTTGATGTATGATATTTGTGTTTTTAGCGAGGGGTGAACAACTAGTTACAAATTGTTCACTTAGTGTGAATTCCATGGTAATTCTTCTCTGAATTCATTTGAATTCAGTGAACATTTGAATGAACATTTAAAATTGTGAATTCGCAAAAAAAAGTGAATTCATGTGAAAAAAATGTGAATTCTTGTGAAAAAATTGTGATTCATATGAAAAAAATGTGAATTCATGTGATAAAAATGTAAATTCTTGTGAAAAAATTGTGATTCATGTGAAAAAAATGGAATTCATGTGATTTTAAATATACCGCATAGAAAAAGACACAATAAACTCATGCGCAATATAGATTTTTAATCTTTTTAGGTTATATAATTTGTTGAAATGGTTGTGAACTTTGTGAATTCACTTTGTGAATTTTTTCTAAAATATTGTGAATTCTTTTAAAGAATTCACATTTGTGAATCATT
>JARJEB010012937.1:0-11926 GCA_030264535.1 Liometoxenus newtonarum | reverse complement strand
GAGCAATCAGTAGCCAGCGAATAACTCACAAATTGTTTGTAAAAATTTCCACGTTTCTTGTTTTCTATAAAATGGCGTTAGAACTTACAGCACTTTCCAGATACAGGGTGTAACTCTCTCTTTGAAATGGGACACCCTGTATTTTATGACATTTTCTGAAAGATCTTTGTAAATGCTGAATAATGATACACTTGGTATACTTCGGGTCACTACTTTTTTTTGTTATTTATGAAAACGTCAAATAAAAATACTTACACAAAATGTTATATCTAGTAAATAATAGTACTTATATTACTATATGAGCAATTATGACAGCCATTACTCACGAAGATTATGTTTGAGCCCACGAGCCGCTAGGCGAGTGACGCAAATTCATCTTTTTCTACACCTTGCACTATTTTTAACACAAAATACAAATTGTGATTTCATCACGAAACTGACAAGTGAAGAAATATGGCGGGCGATCACATACAGTTTTGACAATATTTCTCGGGTTGCTATGGTTGCTTCGAGATTTTAGATCATATACTTAGATCAAATCGATCGGTCACTTCAAATTCGTTAAATCTTGTTGAACTTTGATACGCGACTAATGTATTTAATTTCAGTAATTTTTAAAATCCATTACTCACGACCGTTGAGTAGACTCACGGTAGTGAGTATTAGGTACCATTAATCACTCAAAAAATGCTAATAATGACCATATGTGTAGAAAAATGAATATTATAGCACATCAGCGATGAACCAAAACATACTTAATTAGATGCAGAATTTCGACAAAACTGGATTGAGAATTTGGGACCAATTTTGTGGCCCGCGGGTTTACCAGATTTATTACTACCAAATTTCTCTTTGTGAACGTTTATTTCAAGACAAGATGCATGAAATTCAGTCTGCAATCTTGAGGAATTAAAGAATAGAATTGGAACGGCCTGTTTGTTAGTCGTTCTCATACAGTTTATTAAATTTTAAAAATATTTGTTCTGTCCCTAATAATTATAAATAATTCAGGAACTGTGATAGGTATTTTAAATCTAGCACGACAATCCTTTCTTAATTTATTTCCCTGTGCAACCCCATCCGTGGACATACGGTATAAATATAGATATAGAAATATAGTTAGAAAATCGATTGCATTGAAAGTCCTTCGTATAAATAAATTATATCGTTAAGCCACTCCCACAACTGACATGCCATACTGGGTAAACATTTTGTTTCAAATATTGCTACAAAACAGGCCAAATTCGGATAAACTCGCCGAACTTAGAACTATTTAAAGGATGCCATTTAAAATAAATAGTAAAATGTAATACACTATAATTTATTGTACATTTCTTTTGTTGTTGTTTTGTTCTTGTTTGACGCGTTTCTTTTTTGTCCCATTTTTAAGAAACACAATTTCTGTACAAACGAGGGACCGAAAGCGAAAGGAAACAAACAAAAACAAAACAACAAAAACAAGGGAATGTACAACAAAAAGTAAAACACAATAATTATCTTATATTAAATATACAGTGTGTATAAGAATTGGCGGACAATCGCCAGGTAATTTTGAAGATCGGGTCAAAGAAATTGAAAATCTTCATACCAAACGGCAGAAAAGTGCTGGTGTGTCTTTACGATGACCCTTAAGTTTTGCCGAGGCGAGAACACCGCATCAACAATTTCAAATTATACGTCAAAATGACGGTGACTACAATTGAATTATGACTACTTGATACTTGCTCACACCACTGAAAAACTCTGAAATGTGCTATGTTGCCAAACGTGTTGTGAAAGATAAATTGCTACTTTTCCAACTAAGAATATGAAATTAACTTTAAAATTTACTCCATTGTCGTATAAAGCGGCTATCCTATGATTAATATTGCAATTTAAGGAATTTCATTACCACCAAAAATTGAACTTTCAGGACTTCGTGAGGACACAGCAGGACTTGTCCAGCATTATGGAATTAAAATATTCGATTTCTATTCACCAGATCTACAAAGTTAAACAGGTAGTTATAAAATTTGCACATGTATGCTAATAACACATGAAAGAAGTAATACACTCATATAACAAATCAACCCGTTGAAAAAATGTTTAATATGAATTCAGTATATGTATAAATTTCTTAAATTCTACCTTAATGCTAGAACCGTATATGAAAAATATAACACTCAGTATATGACGGCAGGACTGTGGAGTGCGTTAACAAATGTGAGAAATTGTTATTCATTCATGCCAATATGATAGTGTGTCGTGTGTTAGTATTAGTAAACACTAAATTATTAAATTCATGTAATAATGCCCAAATTAAAAGAATAACTGTTGTTTCAACCACTTATTTCTTGAATTTTAATTGCGCAACTAGAATAATAATTAGTTAATACTTATATGTGAATATATATAATTTACAAATAAATAATTTATATTCATGACTGAGTTAAAATGACGCACATGGAAGAGAAAACTTTATTAATGAAGCATTCAACTGTTAGGTGGCTTATAAAATATTTAATTTTGATAAATTGTGTCAGGACGAATCAATAAGGAATGTAGATTGCTTGTTTTTAAGTGTTCTTTTTATTATATACAAATTTCCAAAGTATATATAAAATAAGTCTTCACATAAAACAAAGCAGGCACAAAAATTTTCAAATGAATAATATCGATAATTAATTATGAGGGGCCGCGATTTGCAAGTGGGTAGGGTGTAAGGGGTGAAACGCAAGTAGCCCAAATGACAACCTCACCTGCGCGTGGTACACCCTGCTGGTACACCCTGCACCACAGAATAACCTAACAGAAGCGACATTCGCGCCTTTCGGCAGGTCTCGTTTGGTGACCTTCGGTGTATCAGCCATGTTGTGTGGAGGCTGGAATATGCGGAAAATTTGAAATTGCTATTTGCATTGTGAGATAAACTCGCGGACTAATAAACTCGCCGCTTCGCGGCTCGTTTATAAATTTTTCGCATAATGCACGACAAGCAACTTTCCACTCTAGATACGTAAACTACTATTTTCTAAGGCCATTATGAATTGGCACACTTTTGCCATAGGTTAGCTAGCTAGAAAGTTGACAATTGCTCACAGCCGACCCAAATTATAGCCACATTCACGCAAAAGTAAGTAGTAAAGCGGAAACTAACAATGCTAATTTAATATGAAACTGTGAGTAAAAGTGATATACTTTCACTTTCCCGCACACTAACTTATCAAATATGCCATGACAAGTGTCTGCGCCAGTGTCATGGCAGTTTGTATCAAAATCGTTTTATAAATATTTTATAAATGTTTTGATGGAAAAATGTGCGCGATGTGATTGTCTCGTCTATATTCTCTATAACCAGGATAGGTTTCCTGATAGTGGTTTGGTCGGGTCCCTCTGCTTGTGCCTGTAATCGTCCACTCCTCCTCTGGGCTCGTGGCGGTCTCTCGATGGTAAATGGTACCAATCTCTTCTCCACAATGAGTTTTCGCGTCTTGGATATCGGTACTCCATTTGTGTATTATGGCTTGGCGGTTGGTTGTTCCTGTTTGCTGTCGTCATTTTATCCATTTTACTGGTCTCATGAAATAGTTTGATTATGTCTAAACGGTTAGAGATAGACGAAGAATGAAAATTCCAGGTTTTTTAATTCTTCGAGTCGCATCTCGTAAAAATATTTTCAAGTATACAGAGTGTATATGTTTTTTAAAATAGCACCCCCTAACTTCCTCTGCATTTTTAAATTCTGCATAAAATTTGGAATCTTCTGATACCCTAGAGTCGATCCTTGGTTGTAATCGTTAGCCCGCCATATTAACTTTTTGGCCAAAAATGTCACTTGCAAAGGATATTTTAAAATTCATTATTCAAAAAGGTACGAGATAGCAAGTTGCGGTTTTCTCAGGCTTTTAGAGAAGAAACGGGCATTCTTCGGTGAATCCGATACTTTCCTATAACTACCTACGGTATTATCTGAAAGTAATAAAAATGCTCAGTGAACGGATTACCATGTGATTAGCAGTTTGACGTAAACGTGTAATAATTTTGATAGGTAGCTACGTAGGTTTACTTGAAGACTTCGAAACTGATTATACGCATGCGGTCTAATAAAATTACTTGATTTATTCTCAAAGAAGTTCACGAATTTTATTCTCTATGGACTAAATGTGTGACATTATACAATCATTTTTTTTGTGAATAATGTCAAAGTTATATACTCGTTGGGTTTATAGTTTATATTGTCAGTGCAGGGTCAGATACTTCAACGAGTTAGAACGCCGTCCTAGTAAGTAGGTAAGTAGTAATATATGTATTCCTTAGCTACTGATTGTTTTGGGGATTTTGAAATGAAAATTCTTTCTGAGGTTTACAAGTACGAATGCATACATGAGATTCGAGAAGGTAAGTCAAAAGTTCGATCATTATATCTTATTATATAATCACGTTTCAACCTTCGACAATTTCTAGAATTATATCATTCTCAATATATATGTATAATAAATATTTAGAAATTTGAAATCTTGTTTCATGTATTAAAACAACATCATTATTACATTCCATGTGAATAAATAATATCCATGCCCATTTATCGCATATTATTCAATGAGGGCATATGCAGGCGATTATACGCAAGGGCGAAAGGTACTGAGCGAGGCGAAGTCGAGCGAAGTATTAGCCCGAGCATATAATAGCGTATATGCGCGAATTGAATACTACACTTTATCCGCGACGACAAAATTTAATTTTTATACTGCAGCATGGCTTTCAAACTTAAAAATTCAACCATGGAATTCAACTTGCAGTGTGGTGATTTTTGCTTGACATACAATATTTGACAGCCGGCCTCTGTCATGTATGAGAGAGGGTTTAAGGCAAGCTGAGTTTGTGCAGTCTGTGCGTCACATATCATTATTGAATGCAAGGAAGAGGTGTGATTGGCGTAAAGTAAATCTCTAGAGGAATAATGGATCTATTATTGACGTTTGTCAAGCACATTATTCGCGAGTGGTATTAATGTGGTTTATATGCGCCTGCATATACACCTAATAATGGTTGTTTTAATTGGTCATCGCGGATAAAATAATATAATATAATATAATATTTAAGGATGTTGGGTACCAACATTCGGAGACATAAGTTCAAATATATTTATGTCACTCCTACTTTAATATTTTACCTATGTTCTACCATCTCTATTTTCGGTTCCGAATGTACACACACACACCCATAAACACTATCGTACGGCACTCACACTCTTACCCAACCCAAACATAGCAAAATACGCCAACACGTAATTTATGATTATCAGCGGAAATTGCAGATAATAGGTACAAGCTTAAAGCAATGCAATGTAAAAGCGTGTTCTAGGCCAGGTCGGCGCCTTCGGTGAAAAATGGAATTTGCTACATAAGCAAGAGGAAGCCAGCCACTAACTTTCAAATATTCCCGCAAATTTTGATTCTACAGCGTTGACACCTCTCTTATTCCATTTTGCAAGATCAAGTGATTTTTACATTTTATAATTCTTTAATATTGAAACAAACCGGTGAATCGTGCTGAAATTTTTATGAAAAATATCTTAACAAACCATCTACCGCACTCTAGTTTTTCATTAAATTCTCATTTCTCCTTTTGAAGATAATCTAAAAAATCTTGCAATCGCACATATTCCCTTCATAAGCCACATGCAAATATTAGGAAATATAATAGGAACTGAACGGTCAATTGTTTTTAAATTTCATGTATTGGTAAATTATTAGGTACTCGACAGATTCCCAAAGTTTGAAAAACTTCTTATTAAAATTGATTTGGTACCCAGCGTCCTTAAAATAAGTCGATACGATTAATACCGCAAAATTCGGACATGTACGTACTTGACTCGGCATATTTTATTGGATGAATACGAGTACTTCCCTATACATACCAACAGTAGTTTCGGAAACTAAGAATAGATAATATTGCCAAATTAAGTTGTTTTAAATGTATTAGACAATATTTTCCCAAAATAATAGATAACTTGTAAGAAGTTTTCTTTAAATAGATTTTTAATTCCTGGTATAACAAATCAAGAATAATTGTAACCTGTCAAAAACAAAAGAGTTCTTTTTGAATTATGTGTGTTTGTATGTATAAAGTTGTTTACGACTGCATGGTTTAAATTGACAAGTCACGTGCGTACAGTCTCCAAAACGCCTCGGATATGAAATACTTGCAAAGCATATTAAAAATGAATAATCACAATGAAACACGGAATGAACATACGTCGGTTTGTTTTTGGTGCCAAATTGTATCATTAATAAATTTTAAACGTCACGATGTACACATGAAAAATTACCGTTAAATCTACAGGGTGGCTAAATTTAGGTGGGACTACATGCCTAACTTTTTGATTGAATATTGAATAGTTACGAAATCATTTAAATGGGCAGAATTCTGTAAAATTTGGTGTTTAGGTATCAGAAGATTTCAGAATTTCAAATTTACAAACCATTCTCCTGCTATTCTACGGAAACTGGAAATTTTCAAAATGTTAAATTCAAATACTACCGTTTTGAAAGTTTTTCCAAATATATTGACGAAAGTTGACGATTTTTAATGTAAAAAGAAAGTTACCAATACAGTCACAACCAAACTGATTCACCCTGTATATATTGTAAATAACATCACGGAATTAATTAATTATATTAGTATCAGTTAAGAAACTTACATTATTTAATTAACACTTTTGAAGTATACTAGTCCCATACTAGTTTTATTTGATTTACCTACACTTTGTTCTTTTTAGATTTACCTTCTATTACTTTCTTATTATAATTTATGTTTGTTAGATATTAGTTGTTATTGGTAGAAGCATTTAAATATATATTTCCTGTCTGCATTTTTGAAAATATTTATATTGCTGATGACTTTGTAATGAAGAGAAAGTAAAAGCAGAAAACAAAAAATCAATAATGATAATCACTCCTAAGAAGGCCATATAATTTACCGATTAGCATTCTGAAATTTTCATAAGCTACTAAACATATAACGAGGAATTTATTTTTGATTGAATTTTGCCCAAATTGTCACTGCAAGTACAATTTTCAAATGCAAAATCGCACTAACAATTAACAATTCCCAGTTTGCAAACTATCACGTTCTAGTTAATAAAGTTAAATAAATCATTGCGTTATATTCGCAATGGTTCAATGGTTTGATCTCACTTCGATACAATTCCGCCATGCAGTCGACAAAGTGAAAATAGCCATGTTAATCGCCAACATCCGCAACGGATAAGGCACTCTAAGAAGACTAAGAAGAAGAAATTCGCACCGCACAACTTTGTGACTTTATTTTACATATCAAATAAATCAAAACGTAATCAATCTCATTCCCACTTTCGTTAGCGTTCGTATTCCACTTCCGTTAGCATTACTAAGCAAGCATACGTGCAAAATTCCGTTATATTTTAGCAAATATTGGCATCACTTCTGTTTTACTTTCCGATACTACCGAAGGTATGTATAGGAAAGTATCGGATTCACTCCAAAAATTCAATGCCCGGTTTTCGACGGATCTCCACGAATCTCGCTCCCCTGAGTCCGAAAAAATTTTTGGGCTGATGTCCGCGTGTGTGTGTGTGGGTATGTATCTCTGTGGACAAGATTCTGGCCAAATCAAGCAACTGATCGGAATCAAACTTGGCACGCGGCTTCGGAGCTGCCACCTTCCTACCTGGTGTGACATTGAGCAAAATCGGTCGGTAAATAAGGGAGGGCACTTTACTTGAATGTCAAAAAATTAATTTGCATAAAACTGTCAAACAAAAAAATATAGTTTTCTGCTAAAACTGTATTTTGTTTTAGTGCGTAGCTGCAATGATGGCAACAGTTTTCACGCGGGATACCGCACAACTTCCGATACTTAGTGTACATATATGGCGGAATTAGTTGCAGAGACTATCGTGCCAAAGGGCTAATCCCTTCCAGCGTTTTTTTGCTTGTGCAACTAATTTCGTCATATAGGTACTCTAAGTATCGGAAAGTTGTGCGGTGTCCCGCACCGTATTTTTGTATTGTATTAGTTTTTAGTTTTCCTGCGTAGTCAACAACATATTTGAAAATAACTAAGTATTTCCTTCAGAATTGTAGCTATTAGAGTTATTATTTTTATTAATGTATAATTTTAGAAGATTTTATTTTTTTTTGTATCTTGTATTTTTCTAAAAGTTGTTTCTTATTGACATGGTAACAAGTTTGAACAACTTTCCGCACACCGCACACCGCACAACTTTCCGATACTTATGTACCATATATAACGGAATTAGTTACAGAAATAAAAAAAATTCCCCTATAGCCCTATAGTGTATTTCATCAGTTCGATGAGTGAATAAGAAGCGGCAATTACAACCGGTAACAATGATTGATATTTATCCGCAAAAGTTCGCTCTTTTCTGTTCGATCTCGTTCATGATGAGTTACAAAATCGGGGTATAGCAATTAACATTACTAAATAAACTTCAGCCACTAGTGCTTTTATGAAAAAAGTGGAACTTCCATACTCTAGGATTAGACCGTGGGTGAAATTATACTTTGCTATTATTTGCAATTATTAAACGAGGACATAAGTGATGATTACAAGTGCGCGCACAAAATATTTGAGCAAACAGGTTGGCTTGGGTATATATTTCCAAGCAGCGATCAACCGTAACTACTATGCCTTTGTGTTAAAAGTTAATATCCTACATATAGAAACATAAAATCAATGATTTTGTATGCTGCAAACAGTTCGATAAAATCTTTACAAGAAATATTAGTTGTATATTAATATACAGTTCTTCTAAGCAAACAAAAGACTTGGTGGGCGTGTTAAGCGCTGCCTATATTTGCGAAAGTGCACGTCACGGAGTAAGTATGAAAATAAACATTGGCGTGCATTCTGAACAAATGTACGAAAATTATGTACTTAAAATCAAAATCAAAGTTGATGAAATTTAATTCACATAGTTTACTAAGCTCGTATTTACTTAGAAGCGCTTTATCTTCGTTATTTGTGACGTTGCATTATTATTATACGTATTCAACGTTATTCACCATAAGGACTTGTGGTTCTCGGTCGGCCCTTAGGTAGGGGGTTGCTGCTTCGTGGGGTTGTCTTCTTAGTAGTGGGAGCGAGGGTGCGTAGTAGGGGTGCTCTTCTGTGGCTTAAGTCGGGCGCTAGTGCGGTACTACGGCACTTCGGATAACTATTGTCGCTTGGGGTGCTTGAATTAGAGCAGAAACATGGTATACACCGAGAGGGGTGCCAGGTTGGTCTGAATTGCAGGGCCCCTTTGCCGTCAGGACTTGGTAGGGCCCATCTCGTCGGAATTGAATTTGGCGGTGCGTTGTTTAGCTGCATCGCTCGGCTAATGTATGGTGACTTAAACTTGGTCTCCAGGTTGGCAGATTGGAGCGGGTCGACGGTTTGCATCGGCCGTTGTTTTTCGTTGATCTTGTTCTTTCTCGTGGACTTCCTTGGCTTCCTTTAGATATCCTCGGAAATTTTTGGACAGCTCAAACTAAGGCGAGAGCCTCTCCCTCGGTTGTATTGTAGTTACGTTCCGGCAGTTTTAGTAAGCGACTTGCGTATTCAATGGGGCGTTCGTCGGTACCCTCCCCCAGAAGTAGAGCCGCTCCTAAGGCATACCCGCTGGCGACTGTACGAAGGACATATGGATTATTCGGATCGACTTGGCGCAGGATCGGTGCGGTAGTGAGGGCTTCCTTCAATTCCTGGAAGGCCTCTATTTGAGCTTCTCCCCATTCCCATTTGGCGTCTATTTTGGTGAGGCTGGTTAAAGGCCGGGCTATGTTGGCAAAACCCGTGATGAACCGGCGGTACTAATTGAATGTTTGTAAGAACGTTAATAACTATTTTGTATTGATCGGGCACTTCATCTGCGTGATGGCTGTAACTTTGTTCGGGTTGGTGCTGATTTCCTGGGCGGTTATCAAATGTCCTAGACACTTTACTTCGAGACACCCGAAGTGACATTTCGGCCTATTCATTCTTGGGCGGATCTGGCGCAGCAGGTAGAAACATAGTGATAGATCTTCCAGGTGGTGGTCAAACGTCGGTGACAAGAACATCAGATTATCTAAGTATACTAGCAAGTTGATGCCTTGTAATCCCAACTTGAATCTATCCATTAAGCGTTGGAATGTCGCTGGAGCGTCGCGTAGACCAAACGGCATACGTTTAAATCGATAGACCCCAAATGGTGCAATGAAGGCTGTTGTATCCTGGTCTGGCTCATACATTTGTATCTGATAATAACCGCTTCGAATGTCCATAGTGGAGAAGTAACGTGCATTGCCAGTGGAATGTAATAGGTCGTCTAGCCTCGGTAGGGGTTATACTTCCGGTTGCGTGATCTCATTTAATCTGCGATGGGCGACACATAAGCGAAGGCTTCCATCGGGTATAGGCACTAGGACGATAGGCGAAGCCCAGGCACTCTCACATTCGATGATGTTGGTCTTGCCTAGGGCATTCACTTCAATCTTAAGGGTCTCTTGTCGGACGGTGCTGAGTCGGTACGGTGGGCTGCAAACTGACGGATGATTGCCAGTAGCAATCCTGTGTTCGACGTGCTGTGTCGGGGATCCCTAATCTGCAAACAGTGCTTCGTTGGTCTTTAGGAGGTCGTTCAGCTGCGATGGCTGATGGTTGTCCAACGTGAGGACCTCATTGTAGTGCCTTATTTCTACTTCTTCGTTATCGAACATTGCCATACTAAGATCTAGGAACAGTGATTCCAAGAGTGGTTATTCCCACTCGAAGTTTATATGCATGTAGAATGTATGTACTTCGACTGGTGGTTTCTGGAAATTGGTAGCAATTGGTGGCAATTGGTGGCGTGAACTGTAGTGAAGGCTTTACCAGGTTCGCAATAAGTGCCGGGTGGCACTATCGTGCCAAAGAGCAAATTCCTTCCAGCGCGTTTTTCTCTCTTCAACTAATTTCATCATATACGTACTATTGCCCGCATTAGTCTTGTCCTCCCCTTCAGACCGTTTCCATTTATTGAATAATGTAATTTCAACTTGGAAACATGAAAGGGATTACGAAAATAAATTTCAACAGGTATAAAACGTAATTTTTAGTCAAAATATGATCATAATATGTCAGACAGTAAAAACAGTTAGTAACGTATTGGTTTGCCGTTGTTGTTAATTACCAAATGTAATCTATGTTGCATCGAATTTGCACAAATGTATGTAGTGCGACCGTCAATGTTTGCCCACGACTCCTCCACAACATTATTTATATTATATCTATGAGGATCCTGAGCATCAACTCTTTTTTTTACATTTCCACATAAATTCTTAATAGGGTTTAGGTCGGGAGATCTTGCGGGCTAGAAAATTACCTAGATAAGCAAGATAATAAACCCAGACAATAATCCTTCAAAAGACTAGTTACAAACCTTTTAATCGCATTAAATACAAATTGGAGCTGCTTTGTAACACCAATGAATGGTGCATTCAAATTTTCACTTTCGTAAAGTAATCAGAGCAATGCAATGAGCTGGTCATTTCGTTCCTTAGTTAAATTTCGGAAAATATTTCAGGTAAAAACAGAATACCAATGCATTGCTCGGTTCGACTGGAATTTTGTTCACAAGATCACACACAAATTTGACACTTTAGGAATTATTATCTCACAAACTGTGCATCCTACGAGAAAAAGCTCTAGGTGTTGAAATGGACAGACTTGCTATTACAGACTTACGTTATGTGACCTGGGCCCTTCTTTGCCGACAGATTTTGCTGAATTTCCAACCAGGTCTGCTCGCAACGGGACTGAACCTGTGTTCCGATCTGTTGCTTGGTTCAGCCTGAATTTTGTTCACAGCGGACACACAATCACACAGACACACAAACGGACACCAGGCTAAAAACCACTTTCTCGGACTCAGGGGAGCGAG
>JARJEB010012928.1:0-23117 GCA_030264535.1 Liometoxenus newtonarum | reverse complement strand
TGTACAAGCAGAACTTGGTGACAAAGCTGTCAAGCGCCTCGATAAAGTTGTCAATCCTGAATACATGCAACCAGATGACCTCCCTTGTGTTCTATGGGTTGTCCTCACTATTATTTTACGGCTGATTTGTTTTCTTTAGGTTTATAGAACTATTATTTTGTATAGGTATTCGTAGAAAAAGTATAGTACGTAATACGAGTGAAAAGATGGAATTGCGCACTCGCGGATTAATAAACTCGCCGCTACGCGACTCGTTTGTAAATTTTACGCATCGTGCGCAATAAGAAACGTTTCACTCTAGATACGTAATACTGTTTCCTACGGGCACTATGTGAAATGGCATACTTTCGCCATAGGTAGGTTAGTTAGCTAGAAAGTTGATAATTATTCATAGCCTACCCAAATTCTAGTCACTATCAAAAAGTAGTGCTGTAAAGTCGTAACTATGGTAACAAAACTAGCAACTATGCTGAAAAGGAACAAACTTGTCACTTTCCCTCATAGTTTCTTATCGAATATGCCATGACAAGTGTCTGCAATCTGCATGCGTCAGTCTCATGGCAGTTTGTGTCAAAATCATTTTATGAATATTTGATTAATGTTTCGATTGAAAAATATGGCCGAAGGAAAAGCATTGTTCCTAACTCGATTGGAAAACATCCTTTCCAAACTTGTTATGTACACTACTATTTTCATACTACATTTCAATCCTGTTGCTGTTCTTATTTTGTTATTTATTAAAACACCAGAAAACAACCGACAAATAGTATTTCGAAAAAAATAATTAGATATGTATCATTCGAACGTCTAACGAGCGTTTTCTTCATTAACCTAAACTTTTGAGAAATCATAGATAATATCGGTTAAGTTAGGGAAAAGGTGTAAATGAATAAATTATTTCCACCTTTTTAGAATCTAGCTAGAGCGATTCCCCTTCAAATTTAGGTATATCAACTGCAGAACTTTCTTAAAAATTATACCTACTACACTAGTCAGTACATTCTTAGTCTTACCTTACAAAACACCCGTTTGGGTTTCCCCTAATAGTTCTTTGCCCTATAACAGAGCAAATTATACATACGTGCATCGATAAACGTGTCTATTGTTTTCGATGCAATTAAATCGTTAGGATAATTATTAGATATCAGACCGTTCTACATGTTCGCCCGGAAGGTAATACGAAAACGATAATAAACGATAATTAATCATAACTTCATTAGCGCCGCTTGTTGCTGCTTCAGCTCAAGGAGAACAATAGCCTAAGTCAAAAGTCATATGTATATCTGGTTAAAAGTAGGTATATACAAGATTGGTAAAAGGAAAGGAAACAATGGCACAAAAAGAAATCGACATCAAATTTATAGAACAGCACTTAAAATTCATTAATGAAATTTCTAATTGCTTATTCAATTCTTTTAACTTCAATATAATCCAATTGGTGTACCCACCCGCGATTTTTCATTAAAATCAATAATTAGCTGCAGGGGCGGATTGAGACACCGAGCGATCGGGCTGTGGTCCACAGTCTCGCTTGAGAGAAAAATTTTGAAATGAACAAATAAATAATAGAGGGCCTGTAAAAATGCAACAAATAATTGGAAATTGAATGGCCGCCGGGCCTATTTCATAGTTCGATCCGCCCCTGATTAACCAGCCAGATACTTATTATAAATTCGTTTCAAGTTGTATGATAATTACTAATAATTAATTATTAAATATCTATTAATTTTCTTTGTTAGTAACTTGACCAAATTCTTAATAAAAATCTTCAGCGTAAATGAAAAATTATTCAAGAAATTTTTGCTGTTCCACTTTGAATTTGAATGATAACTACATATGATTTTTTTCTCTTTGAATTTTTTACACTCTGCACGCTCAAAGAATAATTCACGAATATATTTTACCGCAGTCTTTCTTAATTAAACCATTAATTATTCAACAATTGAAAGAAATAAGAAGGCAATGAATATAAAGTTGAGCGTTGATTTTTTAATGATGAACAAGGCGATGAACGCTAATGGCTTTTTGTATTTTTTTTCGTTGAAGGAAAAGTACAATCTAAAAGTAACTAAACTGACTTTTTTTAAAAAAAATTTTATTGCTACTTACGTAAGTATCTGTATATTTACTTCATTAATAATTACAATAAGTAAGTACCAAAATTCATTATGACTTTGTAGTACGAAGGGGACATTAATTACACAATTAATCGTGGTATAAATATCGAATTAATATCGAAACGAAACTGGAATTAATAAACTTGTCCTTAGTACTTTGTATGGATCTTTATTTAGTCGAATTAAAATAAATTACATATGCATTCAAGGTAAAATTGTGTTTGTTAAGTTAATCTACTAAAATACACAAGCAACAAGTGTTTGTATATTTCAGCGCTCGAATTTTAATTAATTAATTTCATTAATGAAAGTTATTTTAGCAGGAACTATTAACAGAATACACAAAGTCTTTTGTGTATATAAAACCGTGTAAAGTTGCTTTTGTGTGCTTTGTGTTTATTTGTATTATTGATAAAATGGAATGGGGGGAAATGCGGAAATAATTCCACTAAAATTATTAAGTAATACAAAAAATAATAACACAGAGTTTACTTATTATTTATTTTTTTGCACTTTCAAGTAAATTTGTTAGAAAATGTTTTTCATTCTTGGGCTGCTAGCCATCGAATAATTAGTAATAATTAAAAGCAAACGCGTCTTCCATATGTGAATGCGCCCATCAAGAGAAACACCATTGAAATTTGTTCTTGTTCAACTAACTCTACGTGAAATGAACGCGCCAGAACGCACGAACAAATTTTAATGTATGCCAACTGACGCTAACTATGTGCAGTTGAGAACTCGAAATGCTGGAACTATCCGTACGATTCACTGGAAACACAAAAATACAATGAATACTACCTTCTACTTCTAGGTAAAGTTGTTTCTACATAAATCACACATCAGGTTGTCTGCCTGTCTGGCTGTCTGTCGAAGGACCAAGAAACGAGACAACGAGAGGGTTACGCCGACGAAATAAAAGAAACCGGAAGAGGAACTGTCGTTTTATACTTTACACATCGTGAGACGAGACAACGCCGTACTTCTGTCGTTCGTAATTTCTAATAGAATTGTACTTGAGCACATATATTCAAATTAACCTCCCGAGACCCTTTTTTACTTTTATCAATGTGCTTTCATTAGGTCTCATTGATCATTTCCTATATTATCATCGTTTGGTAGTTGTAGTTGAAACTCAACACAATGAAACGGAAAGGGACGACGAGAACACTGTTACCTGTTCTTTTTTGAATGGCCAAGACAAATCATCTTTCACATGCACATGGTTAGAGCGCAGAAAGAATGAAAAGAAGAAGAAAGGAAAGGAAAAGGGTAAGTAAAAGTAAGAAGAATAACATGCTGCAATGAGGAAAGACGGAAGATTACAGAAAGACAGAAGCTGAAGTTTGAGTGCGCGTATGCAAAGGAGCCAGCAGGTAGCTGTCGCTAACTGAAAGGTTATCCACAAAAAAAGCGATCTCAGACGACATCTGCATCCACATCTGCATATATGAACCTTACGAAATGCAAGGTACCATTTCTACCCAGGCACAAACAAAACAAAATAAGTAAAAGTAAAAGGGTTGTCACAATCTTTAGATGTTTAGATCCCTTCGTAATGTATTCGTAAATTCGATCAATTCTTGCAATGGGTACAAGGAATGTGAGAATTTTTCGTCGCTGCTTGTAGGCAGGTATAAAACGATCATTGTTGGGGATTGTGGAAAAATGATAAATTATATTCTATGAATTGCAATCCCGGGGAACTTATTTGAATATAATTCAGAAACTGTCAGAGCGCCCCTTGACGTCATTTGCATGTGCTACGTATGTAGAGTACTTTAACTCCACGTTACTTTTCACATTACTATAAGGATGTGACGATGTGTGCGTGTGCGTGCGAGATGCAAATTTTTTTTTACCTGGACCAACATGCCTACTTTTATACTAACCGACAAAAATCCCTCATTACTTATGCAATTCAATACGTCACGTAGGGTTAAGTCATATAAAAATGCTTTTTAACCGTTACAGTAGAAGAGGATCTCACATTCGCATCGTCGTCGTCGTTACACATTTCGTCCATTCAGCAGTAGGGGTTTCCAAACTTTTGCAAACCGAGATCCACTTTTGAAATTTATCGCTTAAAATGTATAGTTGCGACGTAAGTACATCGACTGGATACATTCTTTTTTAAGAATATTTGCCAGCCACCGAAGCTCTGTTTGATGGATCGCGACCAATGACTTTGAGAACCCCTGTTGTAGCACATACACATTGGTTAGAGGTTCGTACTGTGTGCGTTGCCGTTCTTGTTGTCGACTGTCGTTCTTGTTATTGTCACGGATGTGGATGAGTTTCGGAGAACGCACATGGATGATATGCAAATTAGTCTATTCATTCGTTTTCATTGACGGATATAAGTACCCTTTCGTTCGTGCAACGAACCATCCGTGCTGTCTGTTGTCAGATTGTTTGTCTGTCAGTCAGTCGGTATGTTCATCTGCCTTGTTACAACAGTTTTTTTGCATATTAATGTCTGAATTGTGTTATTTTCATAAATCATGTCCTCCAAGCATTCAAGTAATTATACCAACAATCCATTGTAAAAAAAATAGGTCTAGAAAACAATTCAAATGTTTATTATTTTTGTGGTAGATGTAGAATGTTTGTCAATAAATTTTGAAAGAAGAATTTCATTCGTTTATTATCAAAATTCTAAGTTATTGATCTTTTGTATTTTTGAAGGCAATTTCAATTTTCATCAAACAAAACTTTTTGTGTGGTTTTCGTTCAATTGGAATGCGTAGTTCGTAGTACCAACCACGACAATCAATAATATTTTAACAATGCATGCAAACATATTTCCTAATCCACCTAATGGCGTATTATTTACCGTCGGCGCACTATTTATTCATTGGATTACTGAATGACTCGAAGGTTCAATGGTGAACGACGTTGAATATAGAAATGGCTTGATGGTTGATGTGTGAGTGACTGCCAGGCGAAATTACATACGAGTTTTCCAACTTTTCCTTCCATCCATCTATCGTCTAACTGTAGTTGCGAAAAAAAGCCACATTCTACGTATTTATAGTTCATAGAAAAATTGAAGTATACCGTACCTTCTCCACTGTACTGAATTGATCCTTTCTTCGTGAAAAAATCAATTTTCCGTTTATAGGGAATACAGAATACACTCAAACCAGCACAAAAATAAATCGAACAAACTCGAACAAAATCGAAAAAAATATATTTCCAACCTGCGACCGAATGACATGCACAAACACACACTACAATCATGTGGATTAAGTAGATGCATGAGAGAAATTGTATTCGTGGTAGTCGCACACGAAAATCGAATGTCGAATGGAAAACGTTTCGTTTCTAGGGGAAAGAAATTAGATAACGGAAAACCAACCGCCACATGTAGTATAGGTACATATCTACCTACCTATACTACACTACGTGCTGTATGTTCCTGTTTGCTTCGTTTCTGCATTCGTGTTCTTTTGGAGCCGTTGGAGGAAAAGATGGTGACGGCAGCAGATAGCAACGAGTAAACGAAACGAAAGCAAATTTATTATATTGCAGCTGTAAAAATGTATGGAAATTGTGAAAATTTAAAATAAAAAAAACTATTTCTTCAATTTTATCTTGTCCTAAATAAAATGAAATTACCAATTCAATTTATACACATATTTGTAAGTTGAATGCAAATGTTTTAACTCATGCTTGTAGTTACTACAAAAACTAATTTGGTATATCCGCATATTAAATTTCGTTGTTTTCTTTTGTTGTTATATATGATGGTACATAAAACATTAACACGTTTTTATACAAAATTGAATTTACACACGCTTTGTTAAGCGAGTAATTCGTGAAATATAAGAAGTACACGTAAAATATTTCCATTTATTATTTGTGTTGAAGTTACGTTTTGCGTTATTACTTAGAAGTCGTTATTTGGTAAAGTATACGCACCGTGCACGGTTAAGAAGTTTTCTAGAGTGCTAGTAACATAACATTCAAGTAATTTGCTTAATATTTCAAAAATGTTAGACCGAGCGATGGAAACATGTCAAAAGGCTCCCCAAGTTACGATTACTTAATGACATTTAGTGGACTTGAACACGTTAACAGCGCACATGCATACCACGCAAGCATACCAAAATGAGTTGTTCAGTTTTTATAAAATGTTTCCCGACTCGGGACTAAAAAGTCATCTTTCGAGCTCGGTCCCCAAACTTACACTTTATGGTATTTTACTTTTTTGTGTAATAAAGCACGGACCGAGATAGTGTTAATAAAATTTAATTTTTTTTTAAATTTAATGACACTATCTCGGTCCGTATACCTATTATTGCATAATAAGGTAAAACAGAATGGTAAAGAAGGGAATAACACTAACGGGTAGAACTACGGCTATTACAAAGCAAGTTAAATAACTTTTTTGCGTTAAATGCTTGAAAATATACCGGAACCATAAAATGCAAGTTTGCGGACCGAGCTTGAAAGATATGAGTGGAACCGAGCCGGGCAAATGTGTTTTGGGTAAAAGCCATAAAATAATCTTTTTGAGTACCGAGTCGGGAAGTTCCCAAATTTTATAGATACCATTCCATTTTCCCAATTTAGATGCCTTAAAATAGCAAAATTAACAATTTTTGACTATACAGTTCCCAAATTAATATTTCATATTCCATTTTTATTTTCCGACTTACCGAAGGTATCTATATAGTAAGGAAAGTTAGGTCACGAGGCAAAATATCGAATTTTAATTCAAGTCTATGGTGTTTTCATGTGTGTTTACATTCAATTCCAAAGTGTTTGTTATATTAGTTTATAGGTAAGTTAAATGTGGATAAGTAGAAAAAACGAATCCGGCGCGTGATAATTTTCGTTTCACTTTTTCCATCCCCTCCACACGGGTAAAAGTCTATGTAGTGTATAGAGAACAAGAGAAAATAAATTTTTCAACGTTTTCACTTCTATATACCTGCCTATTTATATTTGTATATGCATAGCATGGTGTATTCGCCTATATTCGTGAATAACTTGTAGTTTGGGTAGTTTTTAGGGTGAACAATGTATTGAGGTGCGTGCGTGCGCGCCGCTCGTAATATTTATGATTTCGATGGTTTGATGGAAAATTCTCTCCTATGGTGAACGCACACAAAAACACGTAATTCCACATATATAAACGCAAGGATATTATATGTAGTGCGATATATAAATACATATACACAAATTCAAGACGATACATATAGGAAAATCGTCATCGCGTCGCCATTTCGAAAAGCCGCACTCTATACACTCGAATAAAATCGATAAAGGGTGCCGCGCGTTTTCAGGGGGTGGAGATGTGTGTGGATGTATCGACTATATACGGGGAATAGTTGCACGGCACAGCGATGACTCGATAGGTTTATTCGATACTTATATAGAATATATACTAATATCTATATGAGACAAATACAGAATTTCGAAACGAAAACTTTACCGCTTTTTTTATTGGGCAATTTTTTTGGTTAAATAACGAGGAGGCTCGCTCCGTGCAGAGTGTAATTATGCGACTGTGTACTTGTAATTATTGCGAAGGCTTTAAAATGAATTCGGGGGATGCGTGCATATGTATTGGGGGATGACGTCGTCCTTAGACGGCCATGTTGGTGCATGCGCCAGGCGTGGGCGCCGTCGCAATTTCGCAATGTACGCAACTTTCTTACTATCAACATTCGGCATGCATGAAACGAGCCGATCTGGCGAATTTTTGCACGAAAATCCTCTCTTCTTCACATCCATACGAATATCGTGAGATGGATGATATAGGTAAGTGAAGTTAGGTTGCTCGCGATTTTGCCTAAATAGAAGTGGTGGCACGCGTGGCTAGCGCCTCGACGCCCGAAGACATCGCAGAGACAAGTCGCGAAGCATTCGCTTTCCTTCCGTTGATCACGAAACTTCGAATACCTTCTTCTGTATATACTTTCCAGTTTCCTTCAAAGACGTTTCTGCAAAATCTTATCCATTACAAAATCGATTTAGTAATCTTAGCGAATAGGTACAAGACAAGATAAGTGCAAGAAAGATAAATTGACTAATCCACATATTCCATCATGTGGCCGTGGCCTGGCCATCATCAACAAGTTTTCAACTTTTTCTTTTACGATTGTCTGCAATTAAGGTAGGTTTGTTTTGACTTTAAAATTATAATTTGATATGCATGCAAGCGCAATTAATTCCGCTCGATAATTAATATTACATTTAATTACCGACGAAACTTGATGCAACACGTTGTTGTTGTAATTTATCGTCTTTGCCGTGTTTAATTGCGAAAATGACAATGCGCGAACATCAGCTGAATCGTCTTCGTCTTCATCAAGACGAAGAATGTTGTTGTAGGTCGCGGTTTTGTGCATCGACGGCGCTCTCGCGCGCACTAATCACCATATGCTGGAGCGCTAACGACCAATCAGCTCGAGTGCGGCGTCGCGACGCTTAATAAGTCCGAATCTCGCGTTCGTTCTCATTCGAGTCGATTTCATTCATTCATTCATAAGACTCGGATGCTTCGCGGCACTGCTCGCACTTTTACTTGTTTCTTATTCGAATATCTTTATACTACAACCCATTACTACTTCTTCATTCATCATGAAACTCATCAACGTTTTAATGAACATTTTACACGAAGACGCATTAAAAATTATTATTATGCACGACATTATATCATAATCGAATCACGAACGGCATAAAAATATATACCTAAGCAATTTTGAAACCATTAAAATGCAGTCATTTAACAAGGTAGTTAATTAATAGAAAGGAACACGTTAATTAGACGAGGTTTGAAGAATTTGTAAAGGTATATTAACCGAAATTGTTCGATGCGCGAATAATGTTGAATTGTTCGTTGAACACAGAAATAATGTGAATTAACAAAGCATTAATCTGGACTGTCCATCTGATGATATGTCGGTCGTGACGCTTTAATTGCAATGTAATTGAAATAATAATATGTTCTGAACTTTGAATTTGATTCACGAAAACAATCGTTAACATATAATTAATTTGCTGTCGTATAAATAAATAGTTTTCACAATCTTGATAAAAATCAAAAACGGATGCCACACAACCTCATGACATTTATTTTCAAACTAACATTGCCTATCGTGCCTATCGTTTATAACTTGATAAGTTTATATGTTAACATGGCTTGAAACAGACAACAGTGCACGTTATATTTCATGCAAAAATGTGACAGCCACTGGGAGAGGCAACAAAAAAATTAACATAAAACTTGTCCAAGTATTAAGTAAGTGCACCACAAGAACAACACTCGACGTCCCGATGGGCGGGCGCTGCATGCCGAACACATTTCGCCTTGCAATTACTGGCACAGTTAAAAACGTCATTAACCCGGTTTGAGTTTTTCGATATACTTATATTGAAACGCGACGATGACTACCTAACCTATAACTGTACAGGCGAAGAGAAGTGAGCGCGGAGACGCACAACACACACGGTCATAAATAAAAATTATTATTAACATCTGCGTCGCGCACGACATGCAAATTCATTAAGTAAGTGACTAAATTACGATGCGCACACGAACACAAAACAAACATAAAACGCGCGAAGAAAATTACACCAACACATGCGATAATGGGAATTATGCAACTTATTAATTTGGCTCTAGATAATGATTTTCGACTATTTTGTGATGAGTCGAGTCAAAGATCGTGAATCGTGAACTGAAATCATTTAATTTCGTCCTTTGGAAGATAACCCTTTTTGGGAACATGCCGTGCATGTTGATTGGGAGTGGCCTAACCCTTTTTTCACGTTTGCTGTGCCTGTCCTGACCGCTGCATGATTTTGGTGGGGGTTAGTTCTTACTGCATACAACTGACGAGGAAGCTTATTAACCCTCTCGAAATTAAAATACGCGATGAACGAGTTCTACTACATCTGCATACAAAAAAATGTCAGGAATAAATTACGCATATGCCGATGATGTACGTTAATGCACCCCCTTCGGATACTTTAACGTAAAGGTAAACGAACAACAACAAAAAAAAACTAACTTATTCTGAGCCCTTGTAGATATTTTTTTCGTACCTATAACGTATTATTATTATTTAGAATCCAGAGAGAGGAATCTTCTTGTAGTATAGGTTACCCCTTTTTTTATACTTATATGTATTTGTTCCAAGGATGAAAAATATGATATAAACCATGCTCTGGTGGATAAGAAAAATGTGTTTTATTATTAACCAAACAAAAGGTGGTTTTGCCTACCGCTACCGTTCCGAACTAGCTTTGCTGCTGGATTCACGTGCTGGGTGTTTTTGGGATGCGTGTTTGGGATGAGAATGAGGAAAGAGATTTACATACACAAAACTTTTGGCTTTAGTTGGATAAACCCTTTCTTTCATGGGACATGGAACAAGGAGTTGCAAAAAAATATTGATGCTAAACTAATTTTTTACCCGCATATCGTTTTCCTTCTTTTCATTCATTGTTGGATATAACCTAACAAAAGTTTGCATAAAATTAAACGTCATTATTTTTAATTGTGGTTCATTCTTGTGTATGAAAATAATAATTTGTGCAAACTTTAAACCAACAATCAAAATAAAGAGTTTAAAAATGCAAATAATTCAAATTATAAACATAAAGTTTACTAAAATATTTACATTACACAAAAATAAAGAAAATCGGTGCGTTAAATTCGCACTTCACAACGTCGGAACTTGTCCACAACGATTTCGCAGCACTAAAAATAATTTTGATTGTTTACCACTTATACGTTGACATTCAATTAAAGTGCCCTTCTTTACTGGCCGATTTTGTTTATTTTTAGACCAACATGTCGATTTCGAACCTGAGGTCAACGGATCGCCAGGAATCAGGGAAAAATAAGATTTCGATTTTGCATGATCACATATTTTCTCATACTTACCTACATACCTTTGATTTGGGTGGTTTGGCGGACCACCCTGAACTATATATTAGCGAAAAAGTGTACACTTTTTTTCAGTGTACTGAAATTTGTCTTTAGCATATTTAGGATTTTAGCAAGACTAGTTTGGAATGCAAAAGTTACAATAAGAAATATGTTCAACAATTTGGTGTGTTGCTTCACTGCCATAGTAAAATATGCTTTTTAATATCCAAATTCAAATTCAAATCCAAATGTCATTTGTAGAAATGCCAGTCGACTGTATGTATACCTCTATATTCCCCCGATTCAAGGCATACAAGAAGCAAGAAGCAACTAAAATGAAATTCCAGAAAAGCATGTGATATGAACATGCTGTGAAGGTAGAACATATAAGTAACGATGGAAAATGTTCCAAGTTCCCAACATTCGTTCCTTCGTTTCTGTCGTTTTTAGGTTGGTTGGAGAAATAAGATATTGAAGTGGAATGCATACGATTCATATGTGACAGTCGCACACGGCGTATAACGTAACGTAAAAGGGGGACAAGTCGACGCGGGGCCGCCATACGTGTAACGTGCATGTGGAGTGGTGAAGTGGAGTGAGCGGCGTTCGCGTGCGTGTGTATCATGTAGCCCGCGCCATCGTTGTTACCATGACGACCAGCTCCGGCGGGGGTGGCTCTGCCGATCATCCGCAACAACCCTGCATCAATACCAAGTGTGTTCAACGTCTCCCAACCCAACCAACTCTCTCTCCACATCCACATCACACATATCTTTTCCACCTCGGTGAAAATGCATGCAATACGTCTGAGGGGTGGAGGGGCTCGTTCTCTCTACATATAAGGCCGTCATGTCGGAGCCCAACATTCGATATTGTACCGAAAATAAATTGCGCCCGAGCCGAGCTGAACTCAACTCACAAGAACAGAATAGAGAATAGATATAGATATAAGTATAGAATATAGCAGTTGAGAAGAAATAAGATATGGAAGAAAGCACAAACAACATGATTGCGAAAATATAAAGTTTCAAAAATATGTTTTTTTTTTCATGAAAATGATAAATTCAAATTTTAAAATAACGAATTCAATACTTCTTGTAGCATGTAATGGATATAGAGATGCAAGTCTAAATTAAATAAACTTTTTTGTGAGTGTGTTTGTCAGTTTTATTTCCGTAAATTTTGAATGAGTTGAGTACTACTGACCTAGTAACGAGCGAGTAAAAGTGATGAAGGTTAAATGTGTAAATGCGCTCCAATGTCTCAACTCAACTTAGTCGGGCGTCGAGACGTCGCATATGGGTGTTTGTGTGTGTGTGTGTGTATTTGGGAGTTCGTTAACAAGTTGAATGAGTCGATGGATGCCGCCGCTACCGCTATGTTGCATATTCTATATGCAAGAATGAGATGGAATAACGTGGCGTCGAGAGTTCGCCGTCTTCTTTGCATCGCACCCGCCGCCCATTCATTCATTTCGCAAGAAAGCCTTCTCGCTTCGTCTGGTCTCTTTTCGTCTCGCTCATTTCGCTCATTTCATACTCATTGCAGTCTTCCGCGTGTGTATACATGCATAAGTACACATAAGTACGAAGCCCTTAGCAAAAGCTCTATAGCAGCTTTTACAACATACAACTAAAACTAAGCACCTCTCGTCTGCAGTTTCTTGCTCCCTACAACACACACACACACACACACACACACAAACACACACACATAAATTCGCATATTCTTTTGAGTCCCAAGCTTCGTGTTTTTAAGAGATGAGTTTCCCATTTTAAAATTAAAGAGAACGAGAGCGAGAGGAAGTGTAAACTAGACCCTGACCTAGTATAACTCGAGCAAGAAGGCGAGTTAAAAGTTTGAAACTTTTTTTTTGCGGAAAAACTTTTTCTTTGCCACTCTTCTAAATTATAATACTCAATGTTTAAATCTGCATTTAACGAGGTATCAAAATGTAATAATCATAGATTGATCACTGATTAGCTTGGAGGTTTCCTTTCTTAACTTCATTCCAAGTTAAATTTCAAAAGCACAATAACAAACATGGTTAGAGTCGAGTATTTCCTTTAAACTTGTGAATGGTGTATGAATTATGCATGCCACGCATACTTTTAACGACTGAGCACCTCTGAACCTCAACACATTGCAACAAAAAATCTAACAAAAAACATCCAAAAACCCTTTGAACATTTCCTATAGGCGCATCAAAACCATCGAAAATTCAAAACACCCGTTGGGTTGGCCTGCATAATTGGTTATCAGTTAGTTTTATAGTTTTCTTTGCTGTAACTTTGTAAAATTAAAATGAAAATGAAAAAAATCTTATTACAAAAACATAAGGCTGTTATAATTATGGCTTGAAACTTGGTGGAATGAACAAGAAAGACGATAGCTGTCGACGTCGATTAAGAAGCGGAAGACGACATCAAGACGACCCACAACGAGCCAAAGCCAAGCGATGGTCATTTTTGATATTAAATGTCGGATTACAATCAACACCAAGCTTATACCTGCTTTAGTATCCTTTATAAATTTGAAAGCACTAAAGCATTATTACCAAAAGTAATACAATAACACTCTCTACTCTAGTCAGAATCGGGTTTGAATGATGGGATCACGTACATACGTGCATCAGGTGCAGGTGTCAGTTAAAAAGTTTTCAACTTGTTTCGACTTTTTGGAGTTGGAGTTGGAAGAAGTGTTTTAAGACTTGATAGGCTTCCGTGTCCAGCCTGCATGTGCTTTAAGGTCTTGTCCGCACTAGGCAGTCCGTACCCCTTATTTATTAAAGTATGTTGCAGTATTAGGTATAGTATTAGTCCAGTGGTTGTAAGTACAAACTACGACTAAATAATATGCCAAGGGATAATTTAAAAACACGTTTTTACTAATTTTTTTTCTACTTCTTTTTTGGGTATTTTATGAACAAGGGGACACGCATGTTAATACACGGGCGGCAATTAATTTTAAATTATTAAATGTCTTCAACGAAAATGATGTCACAATCAAAGCACAACTGGAACAAATGGAAATAATGTTTTATCGCAGAAAAATTCTATTGAACCGCACTCGCAGCAAAATTCCATCCTGGGAATCCAGCTCTATAGGAATATTTTAATTTCACTTAAAAGTGTAGTACAAAGTTTTTCCGAATATAAACTACCTGACGTTACACTTTTAAGTGCTCCTCTTCACTTCTCTACTACATTCTTCCTCTCATCGAACAACAACAAATACAATCAGTGCCCTTTTTTTAAACCCAAAAGATCTTGCTGTACCTTTTAATACCTCACTCGTAAAAAATAAACTACACGCTTGTTTTGCGCATTCTTCAACATCCAAAACTCAATATATTAAATAGCTTCCCCTATCTAGAAGCAAGAGGCAATCTTCCTCTCAATTCTTCGTGTCATTTCATTTACCCCTTATTATAACAATTTAACCCTCGATTCACACACACACACACACACACACACACACACACACACACACACACACACACACACACACGGAGATAGATAGGGAACCGACTGACTTTCGATTTATCGATTTTGTGATATCGTCTACATTTAAGAAGATCTCCTGCTTGAACTTCTCTTCTTCTAACCTAACCAAAAATCCCAAGCTATAATACCAAACATTGAAACATCTAATTCTATTCTAATACCTGCGCCCGACCTTATAAATGTCATAGGCGTGCGCACGAGATTTTAGTAGAGTGTGCACAAACTTAAAATGTAAATTGATATTCTATATTCAAATTAATTTTTGCCTTCTCTACTGTTGCGCCATCTACAACATCCTAAGAGGGCAAAGTCAGCTGATTTGCCATTGCGTCAAAATCTTAAAACATTAGGCACACCTTCTACGCACGCCTATGATAAATGTAAAACGTAAGTAACGATTTTGCTAGTTAACCAAGTTTGTAGCTCCGCATGTGAATGAAAAAAAGGTTGATCTTCGAAAGGGTTAAAGGGGTCATAGAGCACACAAACGCATCTCTGCCGCTATAAACTATAAATCAATCGAAGGAACAAAAAAAAGAAGTTTAATACCCATATTCGTGAAAAAGATACCGTACCGCATTTATAACGAACATTTATGCATGCGATGAGTATTATATGATGCGTTGATGGTGGAAACGGGTCGCAAAAATCCATATGCCATATCGATACGTATATGTTCTTGCACATCGTATGCATATCCCTAGCAACATCAAAACGGTGGTTAATCGAGCGTGTATTTAGCGTTTTATACGTGAATATTTATAATAATATCAGATGCGGCGCATCGCATTTATACTCAGCATAACAATAATACTCGCAATATTGCGCATAAGTGCATCATAATACTATATGAGTGAACGTGTAATATATTACATAATAGGAAAAACTTATCGCTGTAATCGATTGCATATATCGTTTGCGTTTGCTCTATTCATTGCATGCAATGAGTGCAATAAGCACTTGAATGGTAAATGGCGAATTTCATGTGTTTTTTGCATATATACGGGCAAAAATGCGTTCCCCCTATATTATCATCCATGAATAAAGAAATGTGCAATTTTTATTTGTTATTTATTATTTTTATTTATTTCGATAAAGAGCAGGGAACGGGTTATCGCGGCAATAAAACGTGCGATCGCTTCGTATGATCGAGGCATTAATCACAACCTCTGGCAGAACACCGAAAATGTGCATGGCACGAGAGGATTCGAAGAACGAAGAATTATTAGAATTATGCATTTATTCGGTACGGTATTCGGTATGGCTTTACCTATTTCGTTTCTATCATTCTATCGCGTTCTTTGCCGGAAATATATACAAAATGAAGCAAATTTTTTAGAAATGATAAATTTAGTTTGATTTGCTAAAAGACGTCAGTGTGCAAGTTTTTGCTTAGTTCTGTATGTTTTATCGATATACAGTTATTTTTATGCAAAATATAGAAAGAAGTTGGACTCGGGATGAATATCGTGATGTTCGAAATTAACTGCAAACGCGGCGCAAGAATTGGAAAAACAATGCTGAAAGTCTGTATATTTGTCGACATTTTCTTGTACGAGGTATACCTGTGTATAGTCTATTTTTTCTTTATAATAAAGTGCAATAAAACCAATAAAACGACCGAATGGTATAGAATAGCGAACGAGAACGGGGTGAAATGTAAAATTGTGAATTTGTGAAAATATATTGTATCAACAACTGTACGACGTCGTGTGCACGAATAGTAGAGAACGAATGCATTAGCTCTAAATCATCGCCGAATTTACAGTCGACGCCGCGATAACGATTTGAATTATACGCTACATTGTTTTCAAATTATTTTGTGTGTGTATCACGATTTTGCAACACTACACCGCTAACACCGCAAACCATTTCGAGAAGCAAGCAGGTTGTAGATCACGTAAAACGTAACGACGAATGAAATGTTCTACTACTTTTTTTTGCCTTTTGGCTTTGAACTATATGAAGGAAACATGAATATTTTCTGTATAGTCAATTCGGAAATTTTTGAATGTCTTTTTTAAATTAGTTTTTTATAGTCTCCAGTTCGAGTTCGATATCTATATATTTTCTGACATCCACATAAATTCTGAAATTAAGCAAAACTATCGCATGATGGTTACAATTAAACAAAACTTAGAGATTAACACATTATCCACATAAATATATTCATTAATTTCCTTAAACCATGGCGCGTGTGTTTTAGTTGAAAGCATTTCAACAGTACAAGTAGACAGGACGATAACGCGTTTGTGAATATAATGTTGAAGCACAACGACTTTTCGAAATGTAGGTACGTAATATTTATAGAGCGAGTTTGGTTGCTGATCGAATTCATGCAATTTTCTACCTGCTTCCATGAATGTTGACGTTGAGCTCGCATGTCACGTACCATTCGAGCCTAAAAGTGGAACTAGGAAATGCAAAACAGTAGGTACAACAACTACGACACGGAAACAGAAACGAAAGGGTGAACCCCCGTTGGGCATAACTAGGCAAAGAATCGCTGTGCACGTCAAGAAAACGTCGCATTAGAAAAACTACACATTCATTGCGTACCATTCCTAGCGGGTAACATACAAAATAGGCGCCTGTTTTGCATACGTTACGCATTATAAGAATTGACTGAATGTTCGCGGGGACAAAAATCCCAAAACCTTTTCCGCATTAACATGACAATTATTATTATGGGGGCACCCCTTGCCTCTGGCTCGAGCAATATGCAAATTATAACGGATTTTTTTTGCACGCACCTGAACATATAGTATATGTGAACTAAAACTGAACTGGAATTTTGACCGCTTTTCAAATGCAAACTGTATTTTTACGATTACAACTCACATCTCAGATCGGAAAATGGACGTGTTAGATCCGGTTCTGCATTTACTGCATGCTTGCATGTGGTAAATAAATGGCTAGCAGCCCATATACACAAACTCTTCAGGATTTAACGTAGCAGAAGATTTGAATTTCGGTTTTCTGGTTTGGCGTTTTTCGGTTTTTGTGCGGTTTAGTTTAGAATTTCGCATTACATTACATTCGCCATTCGCGCATTGGCATGGCATTCCAATGGAAAGTCGTTCAATTTACAATTTTGTAGGGTTAAAAAGCACATATAAGTCAGCACATATTCCACACACTTAACGGGTTGCCTTGCCGCCACAACCACCACCATCACCATCACCATCACCATCAAAAACGCATATCAGCATAATATATCAACGACGATAATTTGCATGTTGTGTCGGCATGTACGTGATGATATGTAAAATATGACCGTACATAATCCATGGGCAAGGGCATTATGTTGAGCACAATGCGCGCCCCTTAACGATTACGATAGCAATTTCTGTTGAATTTCGAACTAACTCAACACATTCAAGGGAATCAGTACATTTGCTCGTGCTTGGGCGCCGCACATAAGAATCTCTTGCAGTTGTATGTACAAATCGAGGCAACGACTACCGAAGTACCGAAATAAGTGAGTAAGTGAATGATTGGCCCGTTTCTGCTTTTGAATTTCGTAGACTAGTCTGGAGCTGATTGAGAAAACGACTGACAATGGCACATGATTAAAGTTTATAAATAACGTTACACATTATTTTATATACAGACGGTTGAATTGATTTAAAGTACGGCTTTAAATTTATATTTTCCATACGAGCTAATAATTTAGATATCAAAATGACATTTATATCCATAACGCAACACTTTCGTCCATCTCGTTCTTTCTCGTTCTATGCTCGATACTTTTATTTGCAATTGTTGTTTGGGTTGCATACGTTTTGGAATTGTTCGACGTGTAATCTCGCGTTGGACTTGCGTGTGACGTTTGATCGTTTGACTCTTTGTTCGGAAAGTTTAGAAGCTGACTTCGCGAGTAGTTTCGTGATTAAAACATTTAAATTGTATATTATTTTTAAAGTATGATGTGGATGTGCAATAAATAATGTTTTTCTTGGAAACAGCCTGCATGGATGCAACCAGATGAGTTCACGTGTTGTATGGGTTGTCTTCACTTTATTATTTTAGCTGATTTGTTTTCTTGGTTGCTCTCGTTGCGAAATATACTATTTCATGCTCATTATGTTAGACACACCGATCATAATTGCATTTTGGCTAATATAATAAAATTCAACTGCAAACAATTCCGACATAAATTTAAATTCAAAATACAAAAATTCCGCAAATGTTACAAATACAATGTCGAGTTCACACTTTAAGCAGCACGAAGTGTAACAAGCAGATTGCGATGAACATTGCCACAGTCGTAGCGTGCCTACCGACTTGGAAAGATTAATAATAAGATTTTCCAGCGACGTGTGTGAGATGGGAATGATCGAGGCTAACAAAGAGTATGGAGGTATGGAGGTAGGCGGTAAAGTACGAAACGTGTTGAGAAGCAGCTCGCGCGACATTTAGAGGAGACGCACACAAGGAATTTGTGGAATCTACCTAACATACATGTGCATAATTCGCCTTTTCGGTCGCGCCTCTCATAATAAAATAATGCGCGGCGCCCTCTTCTCTCGTCATGTTTTATCCACCTATATACGTTTAAACATATACGACCACGTTCGGCACACATTCCATTTTCACTTGTCTCGTGTCCTCAAATTCTGACACACCAGTAGTTAGGATGCAGTCAGCAGTTAGAAATATGAAGGTGTATAAGAACTAAACTAAATTGTCGCCAAAATGCGATAAACTCGCTCTCGAAATATACGTGACTGGAATTTCTAATTTTCGAAAATTCAACTGTCTTTGTTCTGTAGCTTACTCAACATGAGTATAGAATCCTAAAACCATGCATGTTATGTAAGTATGAGCGCAATAAGAATTTTTAGTATATTTTGAGATTTATTTAGAAAATTGCAAGAATTACTTTTCGGCCACATATACCGAAGGTATGTAAGGATCGGAAAGATAGATAGATGATCATGAAAAAATCAAAGTCTTATTTTTTCGTTATTCGTGGAGATCCGTTGACCCAAGTCAATAAATCGGTGCGTGAAATTTGCACCACACAACTAACTTTCCGACTATAACCACTACGATTTCGTAGAAATCGTCCATTGTAAATGGCATTGATTACGATTTGATATCCATTTTCCGATCAGAATTCCGATTGTAGAGTGCATGACCGGAAAGTTGTGCTGTGCGAATTTATTAAATTGTGGATTTTCATAGAGATAAAAATTCTGTATACATTTTTAGAGTTTCTGTATATCTTGCATGTAATAAACATATATATTGAATCTATGAAACCCGTTCACGTCCTAGTGGTATGAGAACGGGGGTAATTTCGAGGGCGGTTATGCGAATTACCATAGACATAGACATAGTCTAGTCTTCCTATAGCACTAGCTCTAGGAGAACTTGAATGAGAATGCCTTTGACTTTCTGGCTCTAGCTGGCCTGACTGCCTCGTTTCGAAGAAACAACGGAATGCCGCGCTGCCGACTAGATGCAAGGCATCGATGGCGGTGGCATGGGTAGTAAAACCTAATAGGCTAAGGACAATATAACCGGTGCAGCTAACGGATATGAACACATAAACGAGGAAAATAACCTCGACCGTGTGCGTTTTGATGGTGATGACACTATGGCTATATAAGAATAGAACAGACGGTTCTGTTGAAGATGGAAGAGTATATGTGGTACCTATAGCGTTTGCTTGGTTGGTATAAGTATTCAAATATTCGCGTATATAAAATGTCGACAATTGCAATACGGGCATATGTGAACAAGCGAACGTATAACGGCGAGGACGGAATATATTGCGACGACTCTCGCACGTCTCCCATAATAAATACTTTAATAAACAATATTATAAGAAGAAGGTGGTGCGGGCGTGTCGCCAAGTCGCCAACCAGTCTTTCCATTCTTCACATTCATATTAATGTGATCATAATTCGCAAAGAAATTTTCAATATTTATTCGTTTTATTATTCTTTAATATCCCTACTTTACATTGCATTTTATTATTACACTTACTTATATGACATTATGAAGTCTCAATATTCATCAAAGTTAATAGTTTTATTTCATCGTTGATTTTTCATCGCGATCGCAAACTAGCGACAAAAGAGCTTATTACTTAAAAGGCAGCCGCGTTTATTCTTTTCCTTCCACATTTAGCTCGGGGTGGTGTGCCACCCCGACCTTCCCCAAGTACATATTAGTTTAATGCGAAGCCACTTTCTGTAAAGCGTCTTCGGTGAAATCTCCCTCTCTCTCTTTGTGGCACCCTCTGAATAGTCGCGTACACGTACAACCAACACATCATTTTGCTAACCTACAGCCTCTCTACCATTTTCTGCATCCAACCGTTCGCGTATTACACCAATGTGACCTCTTACTCACATGACCGACTACCGAGTTAATATTGTTAATAACGTCACAGTGCTCCTTCTGATGGTGAATCCTGAGACTCCTGAGAGAAAACCGCGCGAATATAAAGCAAATATTTGCATCTTCGTATAATTCAAACGAGTTGCTTTTGCTTTTTATGTTATTCTGTACATATACATATATGTTTGTATAAATTAGGTACACGAGAAAGAAACAAAACGAAAAAAAAGGAGACTCTCCGATTGTACGGCGAAAGTGATCTTTTCCAAATAAGAACTTCACTTATCGATATAACATAACAAAGCAAAGGTAAAAAAAATAATTTTGATTGTTTCGTATTCAAGGGAAAAAGTTGATGAAATAGTAAGTTTAGCTGTTCGTTCGTGTTATTGTTATTTCTGTTTTCCATTTTATATTATTTTCATGCAGCAGCAGCAATACAGGTGTATTGAAATGAAAATGTTGGAGATATATTCCAGAGAGTCTAGAGCTGGAGATGTCGCGAGATGAAATTGCAAACGCAGAATGGCACCAGTATACGATAGGATGATGTATTGGTAGAATGAAACGCGATGAAGAATAGTGTTCTATCTTTTTTTCACGTTTATACTCGATATATAGATATACCTAGAAGAAGTAGTCGCGAGTTCAGTTCAGGGAAAAGAGGGCGAAACGCGACAAGAAAATTGAATTTAAATTCATGAAAACTGGAAGTTGCCAAGTTGCCTATGGAAGAAACGCGCACTCGCTCGACTTTACAACCGTCGTGCTGCTCTCTACTATATGCAGATCTCGTCTTATGTAAACGTTGTCTGTCGAATGGTTTGCACGCTTGTTGTGTGTTTTGCAATTTTCGATATTTTGGCGAAACTCACGAAATTTGCGCAAATCATCAACATTGGATAAGAAATGCAAAAAGAAAAAAAGGAATTTATAAAAACCGAACCACAAAGTAGACAACGTTGGCATAACAAACCGAAAAGCAGAAAATGCACATTCATCCGGCATCCCTCAAGTAGGTATAAAGAAAAATCGAATGCGTATACACGAAAAAGCCAATTGATTGGGTTTGCATATAAGGTTTATTTGCTTCTTGATGCTTTGCGCCAGCAAAGACGACATCAAGTCAATGGGATGATATCTACCAACCATCGAAGCCGAAGCTATAAAGTCGCGCCCGAACGACGTATTTTATAAAATATTCACATATTACCTATGCGTGCACATTTTTCTTCCTGCTTTCGTTCCATCGTATTTTAGTATATTTTTCTTTTTTTGCGTTCCTATTTTTTTACTCTATACGCTTGCTTTTTGCGAACTTGCGACACACACGCTTCGGATATATATTTATTGGATGTATGAGGAGGATATATGTGATATGTGTGTATGCGATCTTGGATGGTTTGTGGAAAAATGCGAATTGTGGATATATAAGTAAAGTATAAGGTATATTGAAGTAGCGTACATCTACAACTACAAGCAAATGGAATTTCGTTACGAGAGAGCGTTGTTGGTTCGTTCGTTCGTTTTCTGATAGACTTGAAGCTCTTTCGATGCGCACCGAACGGAGAGGGATCTGTAGTATGCAGATTCCCTTTGATCCAAAACACATCTATAGTAAAACCAGGACGAGCACAAGGCTATAAGGATATATTCATTCGTTCCTTGCCTCAATGGCATCAGCAACAGTAACAGCAACTGCGGCATCACATCAGGATTTGATCCTTTCACTATACTATATTCCGGGCATCGTGTGCTTTCTACATATATTCGTTATCCTTTCTTCTTTTTCTATGCTAGTCGCCTTGCGGACGATTTTCTATATGTGTCGTCTAAGTCAAACTTGGTTCGTTCTTTCGTTTCCCTTATCCTTCCTATTCGCATTTTGGTGTCTTCAGGGACTTCTATCCTTCATACATTTTGAGATACGACGCTTTATTCCCAACTGAACGCCACCCGAACTGCCAACCAAACAGACCCAAAACGCAAAAACATTTCAAAAGCCAAACAGGAAAAGTCGCCTGAATAACTATATAAGTATATAGGTATGTACGAGAGAGAATGGGAAGCATTGGAAGGACTCGAGGAGATTGAAATATTGTACGCTCAAGGATTGAACCAATTTTCATATATTCGTTTTATCTCTTCTTCGTTTCCATTACAGGTTTCTTCGTATTATACAGTTTCGCGTCTTCTCTAGATCTTCATGCTAACTGTTATTATTATTATCTATCTATAGGTATATATATA
>JARJEB010012920.1:0-17791 GCA_030264535.1 Liometoxenus newtonarum | reverse complement strand
ACGGTAAATTTGAATGTTAACCGTGATTGTTGGGCGCAAATGTATAGTAGGTACATGTACCAAATGTATGAGATACATGTTAAATAAATGTCGTAACTTTTGTTTTGTTTTTTTAAATTCGTATTATTATTTTTCTTATTCTGGCCCCGGCCCCCCTGAGAAAGTCATAAAGTCGGCGCCTATGATAAGTTCATTTCTTTGTCGATTCTGATGTCGTGCGGAAGCATACGATACGTATTTGTTGGAAATCTACAATGAAATCTAGACATATCTCAACTATCCGGCTATATTCGATCAATTCATACTTCAAAGTGCATTCAACCGAAATTTTTTACATTTTACATCAGATCTTATGATAAATTTTTGAACTAAATGAGAAATACGATGTGAAATAGCTTCTGATTATCTTTGTTTTATTATCTCGGTTTTGGTCAGGATTGCAAAAGTTTTCGAACGATAAACATACACATAATTTAAAGGATAATTCAAACAAATATTTGTTTCACTTCATTCTAGTAAATAAAGATGAAAATTGGTGTTTTTGCAGGGCGGACGGCGTGTGGAAATGGTACAAGAAGTGTAATTACTGACAAATATTGGACTTGTTTCGGTTAATTTTGTACAAGTAAAGGCAAGTCGTGAGCAGGGAGTGAAGAAAATGGTGTAAATGTGTACAAATACAAATATACAAAATTGTAGGTAATATCTCGGCGTCGAGCACTGAAAATTGCCAAAATTTCACTAATTTCACGTAATTACGGCACGAATTATACAAAATTATTCATACCCCTGCGTACACAAACTAAAACAAATTTCATTAAGCACTAGAAATTATATTGCCACCAAATAATTTTCATTTCTAATTGTAACAAACAAAAAATGTTTTATCCGCGACGACCAAATAAAACAACCATTATTAGGTGTGTATGCAGGCACATATAACCCACATTAATATCACTCGCGAATAATGGAGCTTGAAACACGTCAATAATAGGTGATTATTCCTCTAGAGATTTACTTTACGTCAAGCACAGCTCTTCGCAGCATTCAATAATGATATGTGACACACGGACTGCATCTAAAACGTCATCAAGGATTACGTGTTGAATTCCATAGTGGAATTTTTAAGTTTAAAAGCCAAATTAAATTTTGTCGTCGCAGATAACGTATAGTATTCAATTCGCGCATATGCCCTATTATATGCTACTTTTGAATTACTTGGTAGCCGCATGAGTGATTTTCAATCAAGAAGCACAATTTAGGAAAGCTTATTCTCACAGTAGTTTTCATTTCATAAATTTATTATATTTATAAATTAATAAATTTAAAATATTAATTGCCAATGAAAAAGCTTTCCTAAATTGTGCTTCTTAATTAAAAAATGTTTTATTATTTTTAATGAAATTGAATTGTACAAGTTTAAATTTTTTGTGTTTCATGTTTGTGTATGTTACTATAAAAGCCAGAATATTGGCAAATCCTAAGTGTTACCAGTCGGATTTGATAAATCCTAGAATTTACCGGTCAATCTTGAATTTACCATTATCAATAGCTGCATTAAGTACCTTTTCAGTAGAAATTGGTTGTGTCACCGATAAGACTACGGCTGGGAAAAAATCCGACTGGTAAGACCTAGGATTTACCGGACTTTTACAGTAACATATACTTATACATAAGTATATTTAATACAGTCGTTGACTTTTTATTTTTATATTTTTATGATGAAAATGCTTCGGCCCGCTGACGGTTTTAGGTTTATTTTCATGTCGGTTTTATGTCCGGAACGAAATTGAATGTTTGCCTGATGTAAGAAGCGAGATGAAAGTAAAGTAATTTAATTAATATTCCAAATCATGATGAACTAATATATCAGCAGCACTGAAGCTCGAACCAGAAGCAAGGACTTGAAGCAGGTCCTGTAAAAGGTAGTTGCCATCATTCAATCTAGGATCTGTCTGGCTGCAGTAACAACCCATACCCGCATCCTTGTAGTTTTCCTAGTTTTCCCTAGAACGACCAATATTCGTATGCTTAACAGCATCAGTAACATAACATATCCTGATGCTGGTAGCATGCTAGTAAAACCAGTAAAAGTCAAACCAGGACGCAGCTATACTACCATCAGGACAACGTAGACGTATATAAACGTCGAATGTATATCCGCGTTATCCTTGCGCTGAGTGCTAGTATGGTACTCGTGTGTTTTGCCTTGTTGTACGTATGATACTCGTTTCGTCCTTTTTCGTCTCTGGATGTTGGTCCTTGCGTTTCTCGTACGAGTATAGGAGTGCAAAACGACAGCCTTGGAAAATGCAACCATAAAATGTTCATTCAGAAAATTACATCCTTGACGAAATTAAATTCTCAACTTATCCGACCAACGAAAATAACTAACTGCCGTATTACAATTACGAGGAAGAGCATGGAACACCACGGGATAACCGAACGATTTTCATTGGAATCCTTAAATAAATAGAATGCATTTTGCCATATAATTTTATTATACATACATAGTTATTCAAATAGGTATCTATTTTTTCACAGAAAAATTCTTATTTGCGGAAGTATAAAATTATTTTTGTTTGGATATCGAATTTATATGCATTTCTTATTTATTGATATTGTTGCAGTGAATGTCGATGGAGTGCAACGCTTCGAGCAGCAACCAACGTACACCGAAGTCAATCCTGGGCAGGATGCGCTTCTCGTCTGCAAGGTTTTTAATAAACGTGGCTCATGCTCTTGGCAGAAGGACAATAAGGTAAATTGATATTGTTTCTTACTTTTGTTGTGTATTCGATCGACGAATGGAAACTGAAATGCAATATCGGAAAATCGAATTTCATGATTTAAAACTCTTAGTTATTTTATTCTTAAAGCGGAATTGAAAATTTATATCACTGTAAAAAAATATCTGTAAAATTACTACAATGTGTAAATTCACATTAATTTAAATTACATATAGCTATATTTTTTTACAAAACTGCATTGCACAACGTTGTAAATTTACATTACATTAAAATTTGTAATTTTACATAGAAAAAGGTGCATTATATTTACTGTAAATTTCCACATTAACTTGTAAATATACATATGCATATAAATATGTATATATTACATATATGTGTAAATTTTAAGTCAAATATATGTATTTGAAGAGTAATGTGTAATTAATCAAATAGGTAAATCCATAAACTTTAAAGTTACATGATTCTTGTAAAGTCAATCAAATTTCACAAAATATATGTAAATTTATCAATTACAAGTACAAAAATGTAACTTTTACATGTAAAAAACACTGAATATAAAAACTTGGCCCTGACCTGGTATGTTATGAAAACTAAAAGTCCTTCCACATGTCGAACATAATTCTCAATCAGACTTCCGTCCGTTCTTTGGCTCTTCGTAAGCACTTTCCTGCTGTGGCTTCGGCAATATTACAAATTTCCCGATGAAAAATAGTGTCTGTATCGTGCGGGAGAGTACATCACTCATATAGATTGTTCTTGCGTTAGTGTGTGGCTGGCTCATCCTTCCTTACAAGGATACACGTACAAAGGCGAGTCAGTTAAAAGAGAACGGTTGGACCGGAAATATACACTCGAAGCCGGTGCCACATCGAGAATAGGATGCGGATGGGGGATGTAATATATGTAACCTTATAGTCGTTATAATATAAAGTGCCAATAGAAGCCGCGAATCCTCGGACACAAGTCACACAATATCGACGAGAACAATATCAGTTTTTCTTTAACTATTTCCACTTCTCTCCTTCTCAGGCAGGAAAAGTGGACATGAAACTGCCAACGTACATTTGGAACTTACAAAAAGTTATTCGTTTTTTTGTAATATTTAAAAAAATTGTATAGTGCAGGAACAAATAAATTAATACTAGACATTTGTCCTACCTAATAGTTATCTGTGGAAATTTGTATATGACCCGGTTGTTTTTGTTCCCGACGTAGTATAACGGATGATTCATTTTGGTTGTTCCTATTTGGCTAACTTTTTTGTTTGAAGTGGATAATTGGTCATAATTTATAGTTAACAAATATGCTCCTTTGAGATTTTCCAAGTCAACTGTAATTTTCAAGACTTGCCATCTAAAAGGATATTTCTGCCCATTTTTGTCAATTTAACTTACCTTGAAGCTGTGGAGAGACTCCCAAAATGTATCACCCGGTAGATTTTGTAACTTTGACATGCCGGTAGTAGGTATGTACGGAAATATTCCTTTACGTGCTTGCATATTGTGGATGTGTGAGTGGGTGTTCAGTATGAGTGTACATTTTTCCTGTCAATTTCTTTGATGGCCCTCGGAGCGCGAAAGCATCAGAACCTGTCGTAAAATGCCTTGATCGTTCGACTCTATGCACTCTTCACTTTACGACAAACACATAGCAACTACCGATAAAAGACGCAAACGGACAAAACGCTTATACTCAGTCGACAGTCAGGCATAAAGCTAAAACATGTCGATGTCTGTCAAGGGAAAACTGAAACGGAAATGAAAACAGAAAACTAAAAGCAAAGCACTGCATCAGGATTTATCAATCCTGGCCAATTACTTATACCTATATTTTATTACTTTAATGTTATATTATAGAAAATGTAAAAAAAACCGCGTTAATATATTGTTATCGATTTTCTTAACTTGAAAGAAAATTTTAATTTTTTGAAGCTTTTATGTAAGAACACTTGTAACTTTCTTGCCTTCGTTTTTATGTCCCTTTTATTTGCTTTATTCGTTCATTGCTTTGACAAAGAATCGAATAACTTGATAAATGTAAATTAGCCCTTTACACAGCTTCGATTAGCAAACATATAAAACGCATTCGAAAAGTTTTCATCCGCATTTTCTTACCCTTATACACATATAGATACTTGGATGGTAGACAGGTTTCGTAAAGTTGTTTACCGACTGAATCGATTTGAATTTAAATTCATTTCTGACATTCCTTCATTCATTCGTTCAGCTATAGGACGCGAATATGTTAATTCTGCGTCTGAACGATAAAAATCTCGTCGAGAATCGTCTGCTCGCCAAGCAAAAAAAAAAAAAACGATAAAACATAAAATGAGAATGAACATATTCGAATCGAACTGAATTCAAGCATAAAATGTTAATGTCTAACTGTCTAAAACTATATAACTGTTTGATATGTAAAAGTGCGAAATTTTGAAATTTCCTAGAAAATGGTAGAAAATACGCTCACAAAACGCTATTTCGGTATAACTTGCACGAATTGAACTGTAAGGGTAGTTGTAGCCGCCGCAGTTCGAGTATAAAGTTTATGTGTGTAATTTGTGCTCGTACGATGTACGAACAGGAAAACTGAAAACAGAATCATTTTATGGAAATTAGTTTAGAAACTGTAAGTGAAATAGCAGATGTTTATGAAACCATTTTGCATATGTTCTAAAAACTACCACGCTCTTGCCGCACGACCATCAACCATCTTGTCCGCTTGTCTGACGTTTAGTTTCGTGAAAATTTCGCGAAAATTCACAGCCAACTGAAAATTGCTTATGTTCATTCGTGTGTTGTACCTTGTACTTGTAGAAATACTGAAAACTATATGAAAATGATTACTATACATACTTGGAGGACTGTTGTTAACTAAGTGCAAAGTTTAATAGGTGGATGGAAATCAGATTAGGAAAACTTATCCACCAACAAAGTATAGGATTGAACCTAGAAGTAGAACTGACTTCCACCAGAAGAATATATAACATGGCGTGAAATATGACGGAGAGCAGGGCGAGGGCAAGGGCGAACATTAAAATATTATACTTGGGATGCGTGAATTATGTGTACGCAACTTTGCCATTCGCAAAGTTAAACTTGCTAACCCTCTCCGAACATGAAAAATATGAAAAACTTTTATGCGGGGACGGTTTTTTGAACGCATGAAATCGTAAGGTAAAGATTTAAAATGCACCAAACAAAACAAGAGGAAACAAAGAAACTTAAATTAATCTATATTTTTTAGAACTTTCCTACCTTGTTGCCAGTGTTTGTAATGATAAATGACAGCAGAAAAGGCAAATAAGGGATGAGGATAGCAAGTAGTTATAACCATGATTAATTTGACTTGCGGTTGTTAGATGATTATATTGTGCCGGCAATGGTTTGACTAGGACTACTAGTACTGAGCAGGTAAACAAGTAAACTGATAGCTTCGACCTCACTCAAAATTGTTCACCCTCCACATACCGGCGCTTGCTTGTGAAGTCAACTAATATTCTCAACATTTACCTGATGCACTGATGGTAATTAATATTCTGCCTGAGGAATGCTATGCTGAAGCAATAAAAAATAAGCTTGGAAATTTCGAAATTATAATTGAAAATTGTACTTCAGAACTTTATGATATACAATGCGCTCATATTTCTATTAAATTAACTCTATATAATATTTTTTATTGTTTTTTTTTTGCTGCTGTAAATTTTCCATTTTTTGTCAGCCATTCTTTACATTCTCTTGCAATTTATGCAGTTTCCAGTATTTAATTCGTTGTATGTTTTGCATTTTGTGCAGAGTTCAAAAATTCACTTTCATAAATCACAAAAACCGATAAATTTTTCGTTTTTGTTCACCCCATAGCCAAATAGCCCGTTGTAGTGCAACAATTTTTTTATTTCATTTTTTATATTCAGCAGGATATTTGTTTACGTGGTCATGAACCAATATATTTGTAAAGAAGCAGAAAAAAGGAGTGTTACATTAATACCTAATCCAATATCGTATATGGTGTTTGGATAAGGAAGCATGAATAAGTAGGAAAAACCTTTTTCATTTCTTTGTATAGATACGCACATACATATCGGTTTTTCTTAATATAAGTATTTTTGGTTTGGTTCGTTTCGGTCCTTTTGCGTTGGGAAGTCTTATATTGGACTTAGCATGTTCACTCTGGACAAGTCCAGATGGTCGCAGGCCTTTTTTCTTATTTTTTTCCTTTCACTATACTTCCTTGCTTGCGTTCTTATCCTTTTTGCTTTTCACGCTGGCGACGACATAATGCTAAAAGAAATAAATCGGTACAAAGTGCACCGCACAACTTTTCAATGCTAAGAAATTTTACAAACAAAAATTCTGGGAATTTAAAAATTCACTTGGAATTTCTTTTCTTTGACCGGAATTTTGTTCCTTTCATCGACGCAAACACATTTAATAATTTTTCTGACTCGCTAGTCCTGTATTTATGTGGCATGACAACAGTACTTCCCTTTCATGCTTTTGGTAGTCAAGAAAATAAACTCCGAAACGTACGTGCGTTGACGCTTTTTTTGTAGAAGAATCCAACATTTCATCACATCCTTTGTCGTTTTCCGCAATCGTCGGGACACATTTTCCTTTCACTCATGTTTCAATAATAGATACATTAATCGTTCCGATTATCTGCTACTACAATTCCGCTGAACACGAAAATACAACTAATTAAAAGTATACAAATTCAACGAATAGAATTAGGTAAATGAAAAGGGAAAATTCCGGTTTACTATGTTGACTTCCGGATATTGAACGAATATTATTTCCTGTGCCAACCTTCCGGGGATACAAAAAATAATATTTCTTTATTTCTTTTTGAGCTTAGTTCCTATTTATACTTTCATTGCTTTTCATCGTGTTTTTGATTCTTTTTTTTGTTGCATGGAAAAATAGAAAAATTAATTGAATCTTGTAAAGCATTTTCTCCTTTCAAATACATATTTTCATAAAGCAAATATATCGAAACATCAAAAACAAACTCGAAGCGCAAAATTAATATTTTCATAAATATATTAATATTAAGCGTACTGGATGATCGAAAATGATGTTTGTTCCAGTTAAATATTGAGGACCCACTGAATTTTTGATCACTCGGTATTTCAGATGTGCGCAAACCTTTTTCTGTTTTCAGCTATTTTGTTTTCTAAAATCCGAGCATTGGGTTAAGACGCCATAAATTCGTGTTCAATATTTCATACTTGATATTTGGTAAAAGTCGAAGTAAAAAATTCCTTTGTCCTTACATTTTTCACTTCATAACACGCATAACAGGTTCACGTAGATATTTTTACATTTATATCGTTCATGTCATTCAAAAAGGCGTAGAACAAGGAATTTACGGTTATTCAGTAATATGTGAGGGGATGTAATGCAAAGAAAAAGGGTGAAAGGGGACTAAAGGATATGGATATAAGTCAAGAAGGAAAATGCTTAGCTTGGGAAATTATTTAGAGTACTTTCTATGTCGGAATCAGTCAATGGGTTCGGTTCACAGGCTTTAACTGTAAACGCATAATATGAATGAGAAAAGTACCAGGATATGCATTTACTGTAATTTATGTATGAGTGAAATGCTTTGTTACTATTTCCCTATTCTTTTTGTTCTTTGAAATCCTTCGAAATCCTCATGTTTTTATTGATGGTTGTCCTTACTTTCCGGATGAATCATTTCCGGCATCCACATGAAATATTTGCATGGGCTGTGTAATTTTACTGCCACAGAATAAAATTGTGTTAAGATTAGGAAATGCCAAATTATGTTAATAATAATCCATTAACTAATTGACTTACCGGCATAATTCCTCTCTGTAAATCAGAAGAATCAAATGAATAATAGTATATTATTCAATGAGCGCATATAGAGGCTTTTATACTCGAGGGCGAGTTTACGTAGCGAGGCGAAGCGAAGCGAGCCGAGCGAAGTAATGGCCAGAGCGTATAATAGCCTATATGCGCGAATATAGGCTATACACGAATGTGCATCGCGAGTCGTTTGCATGACATACAATTTTGACGCCTGTCATATACGAGATATTTCAAGCTGCGTTCGGATATTCTCTATTGACTCTTTTCAGTTTAATTGCTCTTTAGTCGTTCGGCTAGTCCAAAAAGGGTGAATATACACTCCAATACTACTCCAGCTACACTCTAACCCTGTCTGAATATCCGAACGCAGCATCAGTTCAATAGATGACGTTTTTGAATGCAGGGAAGCGATGTGTTTGACGTAAAGTAAACCTCTAGAGGAATAATGATCCATTATTAACTTGTGTCAAGCTCATTATTCGCGAGTGGTATTAATGTGAGTTATATGCGCCTGCATACACACCTAATAATTGTTGTTTTACTTGGTCGTCTCGGATAAATCTAATTTATGACCTTATTAATTAATATATGTTTTTATTTGTTTCAGGTACGTTTATTGTCAAACTTAATTAAACCACTGGCAATTTTATTGTGCAGAAAATGAGGTTCATCAATTTGAAATCAAAGTGAGTCTAACAATAATTTATTATAACGTTTTCAATTTCCCGTTTTCCATATTTACAATCAAAAATTAAATTAAATTTTCAGTAATTGAAAAAAACATGTACTTTATGTGTATGAATAGTGTTTACGAACCAATTAATTTAAATTAGACGATCACGGCCCTCCTGACTGAAACAATTAGAAAGTCAAATGAGTTATTGCGTGATGTTGGTTTTTCTCCCTTTTTATTTCTAAACGTACTCAATATTCACGAACCGAAATCACATGTATGGAAAGTTTTTATCGTATAGCTGACTTTGTTATTGTTTTCGTTGTCCTTTTGGCGTTTGTGCATTTTGAGGGTGCCGCACACAGTTCGGACACAAGTTCCGGCTTCTGGTTTCCGCTTCCGTCAGAGTGTTGAGCAACTTTTTTTTGTATATAATTTTCTTGATTTACTTATTCGTTTTTCCATCATATTTTCCGTTCTATAATCTACCAACATGTAAATGATAGAGATAACGATACAAATATTGTGGAAAATAAGTTTCAATTCGGGGGAAAACATGAAAAACGTTAGGGAAAAAACTTTGCACTTTTATTATAATTATTGACGACGCTCTGGATTAATTGCTGGTGTCGGCATCATCGTTCTCGTGCTACGTCTTACGAATTTTTATCTTTTATCTTGAATCGAGTTATTCTGAAACGCATAAATTATAAACTTTTGCAGCACAGAATTTCGTGTTAAAAAAAAGATTATAAGAAAATAATTGAATTGTTGTGCAAGTTTTCCTATATCATTAAATGCATTTAAATTTTGCGTTTCATTTGAATTTTTGACAAATTTATGTTTATCTATTTTGCACAAATATTTCAACATCACGTGTGACTCGTCCTTATTTTGTAAATTTCATATTCATATATTCTCTATTTCATTTAGTTCACAATTCACATATTTGCCCAAATTTGAACCCTTGAGCATTTCGTTCGTTTAGTAAACTATAGAACAACCGATTATATAACCTTTTTTAAAAGTTTACATTATTAAAGTCAACAACTTATCCCTGCACCTATGTACATCAACCTTTTAGTCCTTTCTTTCTCATCATTTTATTTAAACAGTCCTTATTTCTCGACTTGGAAGGACTTTACTACTTTTCATTTTCATTTTATCTGATGTACAGCCAAAATAAATCCGGCATTATATGTTCATGTACACATCTTATTCGTGACACTAAATTTTTGTCCGCTGGTAAGAATATAAACCGCTACATTTTCGAATTTTCGATTTTTCATGATCAGTTTACCAACCAAACACATTTCGCATTGTGGAAATGGTCGGAATGTAATGTGGCTTTTACGGTTTTCCTTCAAAACGATGACCCACACGACTGAAACACGAAATAATCGTGACACCTTGTGTCCGCTCGTTCGCCTTAGCTTTTCATTTCCGGAGTTCCGTTGACAGTTCCTGTAGAAAACTTCAATGTGGTTTGCCCGTAGGGAAAATTTCTTCCGTTTTATACTTTTCTGTTTCTTTTTGTTACCCTTTTTCTATACTCTCTTATGTCACTACCACCGATTTGTTCCGCTGCATCTTATACTTATAGCTTTGAAACAGGGCCGCACTAAAGGTGGGGTATCAGCCATGGATGCACCAATAGAAAGGGCGTAAGAAAACGCAAAAATTTGTTTTAGTTTTGAGGGACGCATATGTGTTTGTTGACTGGTTTGACCCAGCTGCAATATTCCTTAGTGCGGTCGTGGGCAGAACACATCACAAACTGCTTACTTTCCTTTGGGGAATGCCTCTTCGACGACGTGTCGTGTCTCAAGGAGATATAGTCACAAGCTAAAACATAAAACTGAAGACATATCAAATACTTTTATAAAAAGTTTATACAACTGCAGGGTATATAAACTAAAAATGGACAGAAAGCAAATATAAAACGAAAAAGCGATGAAGCGATAGGTTGGATCTGCATCACGTGATCTGGAAGTAAATTAATCTTACCGGAACCATCCGAAATGGGCGACGGATAGATGATTCAAAATTTGCTAATATATGCAAACTTTGTTTTTATTATAATAAAAACAAGGAAATAAAATGATGAAATGCAACCCTTTTCTTTATTCTCTTATTTTTTGCCTGCGCTTGGAGAGGAATAGCCGGTGACATTTTGGGAAAAAAAGAAAATCAAGGGTTCAACAATAAACCGGGCGCATTTTACGTTTGAAAAGGAAGGATGTAATTCAAAGGGAAATGAACATAAAATTTGAAAATTATCTCAAGTGCAGAAAAGCCCAGAACACACTTTTAGTTTTCATAATTTATATAATTCCTACGTCTGTATCCCAGTCCCAGACTAAGTTATATTAATAAATGATGCTTTTGGAAGATTTTACTGATCGTAATCCTTTCAAAAGCTTCTGGATTCTATCAACTTACGATCTTGTGAGAAGAATATTCATAATTTAAATTTCTTTCCTGTATAATAAAAATATAAATTTTTAATGTTTCCTATCATTCTTTGTAAAATAAATGGGCATGTAGCAGCGGCGTAGCTAGGCCTAAAGTAAACTGGATGGACCAATTCCCATAAATTCTGTGGTAGCAAAGTGGGAATGGGAAATTTTCAAAATTTTCACGTTGACAATTTATGAACGCAGCCCCAAAATTGTTGGGACTCCGGTGCGGCTCACGTGTTGGGGCTGCTATATAACAGTATTTAATTGAATTTCTCATCTTTGTTGTTTTACTTTTTCTCAATTGCTGTTTTTTTTTACTTTTTCTCAATTGCTGTTTTGATACCATTCACCATTTTCCTTAATTTACTAAGTAAACCATCAGTAAACGTAAATGTAAAGACGTAAGGATATAAAGGAAGCAGTGCAACGCCTGTAATCCTTATCCGCGTGGTGCAAGCACACTACAAACATTATTGTATATGTGTCCTTTCACCGGAACCTATTTAGGTGCGGTGTAGAAACCAGAAGAACGAGAGGAACGAGAAGAACATGCAAAAAGGTGCAGAACAATTTAATAAAAACGACAATCTGCAAGGCGTACGGTGGCGCTCGCGTTTTTGCCTTGCTCTAGTCAGTCTAGTCTAATACATTTTTTGTTTGTTATTTTTTGCATCTTTAATGCCACAGCAGACACGAAGAGCCTTAGTATTTCCTTTTGCTGCTTCTGCTACCGTTACTCTTATTTCTTGCTTGAGGCAAAGACGCGACGCGATGGTCTTTAGTATTATCGCGTATAATGGTGTAATACAATTTACTGAAAGAGAAACCGGCAAAATTTACATCTCGGCGACTATCTCAAAAACGAGGAAGAAAACCAATGGAAATGGTAAATGTGAAAATGAAAATAGAAAAAGAACTTATAGTGTTTTACCTATAAGAAGCAAAAGAAGCGAAATCTCTGTTTGTATTTTCTTTTCGAATTCGGGAAAGGTTTTCTAATGGAATAAGCAAGAAAAATTGCAGTTTGTGAAATTCTAAATTTTTATTGCACGTTCCGGTTTAATAACATTTTATAGTGTGCTATGAGTTTCAAAATTACATACCTTGTTGGGCTCTAAGATGTTCATATAGTACCTATACTTATTTTTGTATTTTCGTTTATTGCACATTGAGTTTAAGCACATGGGTAATTCGAAAAGTTTTAGAGGATTATGATTATATTCCTCCATGATGGTCATACTGATGTGGTTAACCGAAATTCGGAAATATCTAAAATCTCCAAGCAACATTACATTCTACATGAACTTACCAGTGGCGTAGCCAAGAATTTTTAGAAGGGGTGCTGAAAAGGTTATTACAAAAATCAAAGGGAAACTTCTATGTGGTTCCCAAAACTGACCGTTTTATAGCTTTGTCCCAAACTCATTTGTCGATGTGGTTCCATTTCAAAATTCGCCGTGTTTCCCACACGTGGCTTGCCACCCAAACCGAACTGTAGGAGGGTTGGTCCTTATTGGGGTTAACGAGAAGGTCGTGGTAAACACACAAAACGTACTTGGTTTTAGCGTACTTGGTTTGGTTCGACTGTCAATTACTCTACCATTTTACCTCTTTTCTACCTGTTTCAAAAGGTGTACTAGGGAACCACATGTAGTGTCATAAAACTCATAAATATAAAATTTTTGGAGCAATAAGTTCAATTTAATTTTTTTTTAAATTTTAAACGTGAGTGCTCTAGGCCTCCCCTGGCTTCGCCTCTGACATATACTTAAAGGAAAAACTAAATTTTAATAGCCTTATAAGTGCATTGACTATACTTATCTACACAATTCCAACATTGCTCGTTTTCCTTGTTTTCCAGTTTTTTTGTAAAACTCTTACATTTCGCTTTTTTGTGTAATTCTGTGACATTTTCCGTTGAAAATCCATGACATCCGCTTATATACCTTAATGTTTTGCTTAGGTGTTATGTAACCGCATCGACATCGAAATGGCTGACTGACAAAAAAATAAAGTCTTAAAATGTCCACATCTACACGTATAATACTTTCAGATCCTGTAGACACAGATCAAGTTGGATTTATAAAATAAAAATAAAAACACAAAAAACGCGACGCTGGAAACTACATAATGTGAAAATGGAGAAACGAAACAAGCAACGGCAATGTTATGATGTGAAATGTGTCAGTGATAAAGGATTAAATTCGGATTCGCGTTTCGATATTACATTTTACCCTTTTACACACACATGTCATACTTTTCTTGCTCTCTTGTTATTCTTACTTAGTATATGACGTCGACAAACGTAAACGAATTAATGTCGTTTAGTTTCGTTTTTCTGTAAAGTGTTTAGCGTTTTGCTTTTTGAAATTTTTATTTTTCATCCCGTTTTTTGTTAGGTTCCTTTCATTTCTTAATATATGTAATGTTTTCAAACTTTCTTGTGCTTGCTTTGTTTTTAACATTTCTATTTTTCTCAAAACTTTGAAAATTCAATTACTTCTCATTCTTTCAACAACGTGCAACTTGCAATACGAACACGAACTGTTTAAAGGTAATTTACACCTGAATTTTTGTTTGTTGCATTTTCGTTGTAATTAGAAAAGTTTAATCAACATCTGAATTATAAAAGTTCATTCAATTATTCTATTTCTTTATGCACCTGAAAAATATTTTTGCAAAAAAAGAAAATAGCTTTTATTATAGAAGGCTTCATTCGAACACGACAAAAATGAAAACTGGAAGAATTTTAGATTGCTGTGAAATATTTTGCCAAGAATAAAAGCGAAAAAAAATCACTTGCTTACCTATCTATATACCGTCTGTTCTTTTAACGATCTTCTATAGGGATTTACATGGTAAAAATTTTAGGTCGTGTTAATGGGTCTCTTGCTGAAAATTTTACGACGCAAAAAATCAAACTTTTAATCTGTACCATTTTTAACCCATTCTGATTGTTTTTAATAAAAAGTGTAGCCTCAAGAAAAATAAAAGAAAAGTGGAGAAATTTACATTTAAATCTAAAAAAAAGCTGATAAGTATGCAACCCCAACCCATTAAACCATTTGTTCAAATGTTTAAACAACATACTGTCAATTAATAAATTTTTAAGACGTCAAATTTCGTGTTCCTACATAAACATCGTTTTTATTAATAATGGCAACATAGCCGCTTCCAGAAAAGTTAAGAATGGTTGCTTTTCCAAGCCACAAAACGTTAAAATAAAGAAAAAGAAAACACTTGTGAAAAGTAAATGCCTCAGAAACTTTTTGACACAATTGTAAGTGTGGTTGCCTATCATGATTTTTTTCAAATTTCGTTAATATATTTTTTGAAAAAATAGGACTACTCTTATTATTAAAAACCATCAGCATGGGTTAAAAATGGTACAGGTTAAGATCGTGATTTTTTGCGTCGCAAAATTTTCAGCAAGAGAGCCATTAACTCGACCTAAAGTTTTTACCATGTAAATCCCTATGGAAGATCGTTAAAAGATCACACGGTATATAAAACTATAAATGAAATATTAAAATTATGGTTTTATACCATGCTTGGACATGCAAAATTCAGTTTTCTATCAGTGGCGTAGCAAATGTCATGATTTTGCATCGGGACCGATTTAACCCAACTTATTGAACCAATACCCATGTACTTTTAACCAATTGCGATTGTACCTAAAATATTCTAATCTTTTATTTAATTTTTCAAATTTTGAGCACACGATCCCTGAATAAGAAAAATTACATTTCCTCGGAATTTTCAATTCTAATTTATCTCTCTTTCTTTGTACTTATAACTTTCTGATCTTTCATTATAAATATTGATGGAAAAAGAAAGTTTAGAATAAAATTGTGGATTGATGGTAAATTGAAAAAAGTATCCAATAACCAAAACGAACCACATATGTGAATCGAACAAATCTCATTTGCGTTTCGCTGATTAGATGACAAAATTGTCATAAGTTGCTGTATCTATAAGGGACCTAAATGTTGAATCGTTTTTTTTTGAGCGATGCTTCGCTTTAAATGCTGCAGCATCTAATCCAAAAGGATACCGCACTGAAAGTTGCACGAAATAATTTTGTCCTTTTGATAAGAACATAAGAAGCTTCAGTTTTCTTTTGATATAAGTTTTGGAAACACTCTTTATTTTTGATATGATATATACCTACCTAAGAAGACGAATTGAATTTCGTGCAGACACCAGCCATTCAAGCCAGCCAGTGACGTCGTATATACGAACCTAACGGAGTAAGCAAGTAGTACTGAAATACATTACGTCGGATTATCATAAATTAGACGACGGCAGCAGTGGCGTGTGTCCTCGTCCTCGGATCCTTCGGGCGGGCGGGCGTCTTTAATGCCTCATTCATATGCGGCCGGTGATCGTCGCGGCCATGATGAATATTTAATATTTATCCAGAACAACGCAACGCAGTGAACGAACGTACGCGACGTTGTAGGGTGGTTTACCCTGTTTCCCCCTATATTGCTCAATAAGGTACTATGTACCTAACTTAACATAACTGATGTTAAAAGAATCGATTTTCATAAAAATTAAATTAGTTCCAATTTTAACCAATAACAAAGATTTCATCACTTTTCTAATCATTATTTTACCCTAAAGTTGCTAATATCCGTCTGGCACTGGCTGACGAAATTATGTTACAAATCTAAAGATTTAGCACTTTAAAACATGTGATGCGTGATGGAAAACACATTTCTGTGTTGATTACGCGCAATGTTCAGGGATTATTCGGTCGAGTTATTCCGCCTTCGTTTCGTCTCAATTTACTACCTCGCTACCGAACAGCAGCAGTACTGAGCAGCATCAGAAAAGGCATCAAAAGCACTAAAACTGAGTAAACTACCCAGTAGTAACGTGATGGTTACTACCTCACAATACATCACATCGTCTGCAATTTTCAGGGCTGAGATTCGCGTGTTCGTTTGCGCCGCGCAATCTTATGTTGTTGGTAATGGCTGAATTTTATCGGAAAAATCGTATGTTTCTTCCTTTCCAGATTGAACCTCTGTAGTAGACAGCGGTAGTAACATACGGGCAGAACACTAACCAGACTGATAATATTGAGTTGCTTGTGGATTATTGTGTTGTACTTATTGCTTTTCCTTATATGCTTGTGGCTATTACACTTCTACACTTTTAAAGCATTTCCTATAGTATGTTGTTTTAGAAGTGTAGTGCTTATTGAGTTGATTCACTTAAAAGACTTTGTTACATTGTCATGACTCATGACCATATAAGCCGAAATCACATCACCGACTCTTTGATATATTTCTATACATATAGTTACATTTGAAGATGTGGTACTTTTCGATAGCCCTTATTTTCTTCAGTTTTTTCCGATTTAATTTTTGTGTAAACAAGAAAAATGCAGATTTAAGTTGAGAGTGAAAAATTGCAACTGATTTCTATTATTATTTTTTTGATAGATATTTTGCCATATTCCGTTGTTTTATTGAATTTGTCGTTGAACGACATGACAGAACATGTAACAGCGCGGTGCCATTCCATCAGAATGATGAATTGCATTGTAGCGTTTTTAATACAATGAGTACTTCTGTAATTCCACTTTCTAATGGTTAAATTTCCGTTGTGTAACAGTAATCACAACATTCACTTCTAAATTATAAAAGAGAGAAAATCGGGTTTAAGTAGGTACTTTATAAAAGTTGCACTTCATGTTGCCATGTTCCTATATATACTTATGAGGACATCTAACAGAATCAATAAAACAATAACGCAATTACATTATTAGAATTTTAAATGTAACTTTCAATTTGTAACGAATGTTATATAAATATAAAATTCGTGAATTCTTGACACTTTTATTAGAAAGTTACATCCGCAGCCAAGAATGGTCAATTTTACATATACCACCTATTGCTGGTCTACCCTTCTTTTTGGATTTTGACCAGCAAGAAAACACTCAGAACGTATCAAGCCATACTCAACCTTTTCAACTCTGTAATATCTAAATAATTCGGTCGTTGAGTCGCGACGGAACAAATGGTCCTTCGAACCGGACGTCGGTGTGGTAGTAAAGCATTCAGA
>JARJEB010012911.1:0-13162 GCA_030264535.1 Liometoxenus newtonarum | reverse complement strand
GACCAATCGGCGTGCAGTACGCAGTGGAGCAATTCTATGCAACCCAACTCGCGTAACGGTAACGGACCAATCGGCGTGCAGTACGCAGTAGAGCAGTTCTATGCAACCCAACTGGCGTAACGGTAACAAAGTCAAATGCCATAACCTCTACATTCACGAATTGTTTATTCTGATTCAACGATTCAAACGAGATTCAACAATTTCTGTTGTTATTTGTTCATTTATTATTACAATTTTATTAAATTAAATGGCGTTCGAAGATAAAATAGTATATATCATTCAGGGTATAAGTGACTTTGTGTGGCTCATAGGAATTGTCCGACTTCCTGCGCTCGACGGTAAACCCTTCCTACTCGCCACACAAAGTGTCACTTATACGCTTTATGATATAATCTACTATTTCTTAATAATTTCAACGAACACAGAGAAAACTGGTGACCGAATCAAATCGTACAAAATTGAATATTTACAAGGACGCCGCAAATTATGAATTATTCATTTTTTTTCGTGGCTTCGAAATATACAAATTTCAATTTAAATATAAATATAAATGTTAGTATATGATATACACAAAGAAAATGATATTTTAATGCTTACCCCCTTAACCGTGCAGTAAAGTGGGGTATATAGTCGATGCGCTTACCTGAAACACAAAAAATATTAAAAATTATTATTTCTTTCCATGAATAGGTCAATAACAATATATATTTCTGGTTGGTAACACAACAAGTAACTGATTAGTTAAATGAGAAATTAACTTCATAATTAAGTTACGGCCGGGGACACAAAATGGATTTTCAAATTTCACAATTCACGATTTTACATCGTAGAATTCCCAATTGGAATTTGTCAATTTTGTTGTGGAACATGCAACATGTTCATTGTTCGTTCGTTGTACTCGAAATTATACCATAACTATAACTATATCTAACAGCAAACGAATATCGACTCACTCAGCTGCCACCATCACCATCACCATCACCATCGCCATCCAACGCGTCGCATTCCTAAAAGGGTGAACGCGCCCGCCTCAATTACCATCAACATTATGCCAACACATCACAAGTCGAGCAGAAAAACAATCATCAGTCGACCGACTAATTAACTATTCGCTCATTATATTCAAGTTATAAACTACAATAAACTAATCTGTGTTATATTAGTTGTGAAATACATAATCATATTCCATTTGGATGAGTTTGAGTTCCATGTAAGTATAAAAGTTTGAATAAAAATCATTTAAAATGCCATTTAACATTGTAATAATTTTTGAGACCCTTAGTTTATTTAAGAATTTTGCTTAAAATGTATTTTTCGTAATTTGTGCAAGTCCATCCTCTTATACCTTCTTGCGGCGCTCTTCCCAGATAGTACGGAATATGTATAATACCCTCAGAAAATAAATTTTAGTTAAACGTTAAAAAACAACCAAACCAAGTAAAATCGGTTGTTTATGACGCATTTGTTTCAACTACAAACTACAAACAAGCAGCACTTTCGGATGTGTGGCGGAAAAAAGTTATCGACTATTGCGTGTATCTCCCTCATAGAATCGTTTCCTAGTATAGTATACATAAACAACCTTTTGTTTTTGACTATAGTTGTGTTTTTTGCTCATTTGGTTCGTTGGTCCATGGTCCGTTTTTCTGCTTTATCTTTTTTTTTACTTTACTTTTATTGTTGTTGGCGGCGTTAGCTACAGCGAGCCATTGCACGTATATATCTCGTAAATACAATGGGATTAAGATAAAGCGAATCTCGGTAATCCGACTATTAGCCAATTGTTTGTTTTCAATTCGGAAATAAATTCTACTTTAGTGCTCGAACGCGTCTCCGCCTACCAACTACCACTCAGACAATATACACATATATGTTCACAACTAATTCATGGCCTACTTTTTTCGTAGTTGTTTGTGTAATGGGCCGTTTTGCCGGTAAAAATAGCAAGTGATAAATTATTATATAATTATGTTTCCAAAAGAAAATTTTATCAATTTAATTTAAAATACTGTGGTTCGGGGATCAGGGCAACCAACTTTCAAATTCAATAGCAAATGTAATGAATTAGATTCAGAAAACTAAAGTAAATTCAATTTACTGTTGAATTAAGTATAAACAACAAGCTATATGCGCATTTAAGTGGAGAAGAAGGCAAAATAGGTAAAAATGTGGGGAAGATGGCGGAGGTAGAAGCAGAGACGGTGAATAGTAATGGAAACCGTAAGTTATGGGCTGGATAATCTAAATTAGAGCAGGGAAACCTCTGAATAATACGTCAGTTAATCCTCTTCTCATCTTCCCGCATATCATAAGCATTTTACGAGCTGGTGAACGAAGAATACTAAGAAAGTAAGATGAGAAGTCTCAAAAGCACAACAAGAAGCAACAAACACCACAATGTACGTTTTACATTCAAGCAGATATTACAAATATGGACGGAACGAAGGAATGTTGGTAATACAACCCCTAAGAACTTATTATACCGGGTGTTTTAATGTTCTAACGGATAATTATTGTAATCAAATGTGTCCAAGTTTAGTTATTGCTTGCACTGGTTGATTTTGTTCAAGCTGGCAACAACCAGTAGTACATCTTGTATTATGCCATAGAATCAAGGATAACCGAAGACCGAGGCTTCAACAGAGGACGCGTTTGTTGGGTATGGAGATATGCCGGTGCGGTATCCGCGACTCCTGTGTACACAGATTAAGCAAATCCGCCATAAATCCGTTCATAAAATCGCTATCTGGCATACGCGTCGCGGCCGTACATAGCTTATTCAGCTGAAACCAGACTCATCGTCCTAGCCCGAGAAATAATGAGAAAAGGACCAAAGAATACCACATTGTAAGATGTTCGCTAACGCTAACTCTAGACAAAAACTTGTCCATTTATAATTCTCTATTTCAAGCATATACAACAACATGGGACAAAATTAATACGAATCTGTGCATATAGATGGCGCTTTTCCTATATAGATTTCTATTATTTTCTAAACATAGATGGCATAAGATTAATAAGATAACAGCCATCTTGTACTAAATTGTGTAAAATATGCAGGAAACTGTGGAATTCATGGATGTGCTCTGAAATTTGGTTAACTTAAAATGTGTAGTATGAATCCATGTGTATTGTGAAGGGACTAAAGAACTCAACCGATTCTGCTCTCACTTTGGCTCCATATTCATGCACAGTCATAGACTAGACCCGAATTCACAACGTAGCAAAAAGAAGAAGAATGGACAGGAAGTTTATTATTAACCCGAAAAGTACACGCACGCACAAATTTTATATAATATTTTGTGCAAACCACAACGTAAATTCACGTTTTATGCTGTTATGCCATGCCACCGTGGCTTCCTACTGTTCATATTTTTTCTTTGTGCAAAATACAAAAATATAGCAATTTTTTTGCCTTTCCTACACACACCAAGCGTACCCATCGTACATAATGCTCCCATCGTTTTCATCCCTTTATTCCATCATCATCCTTTTCAACCTTGTACTCATTCTCATTTCATTTTCATTCGCACTCAGTACTCACCGAACGAAGAACGAAGCCGGATAATAGTTTTGGCAAACTCATTCTCTAAGGTTTTTTTTTTCTTTTTTCAGGTTGTCCATTTTGTTCGTCATTTTAGGTTCCATTATTCATATTATAATACTCTGACAGGTTACTCTAACAGTTTTTAGTAATTATATTTCATATTCATTTAGAATTATTCATACAAAGTGTTTCAATAAAATTTAAAGCTTTTAACTTATAATTCATAAACTGACCACTTTTTAGAATTGAGTGTTAGTTACATAGTTTTAGAAAATGATGAAAGAGTTAGTTGCAAAAACCGCGCACGACGAAGAACCACAAAGACCGAAATGTCAACGTCAATAATTGTTTACGAGTTTCCTTTTTCTATGGCTTTAAGTAAGTACTAAACACAAGTTGCACCGTTACAATTGTGAATTACTTCCTTCAGGCATCCACCACCGCTACTGAAACTAGACAACTATTATTGCTTTACAACTGTTTTGCCGTCCATTATTTATGGTTCCGTACCATTCCAATGTATGCTCAACATGGAAACATGCAAACATGAAACCTAAAGTCAGCACATTTGACTTTGTTTGGAATTTGTATTGGTTTTAATCTTTTCTGATCGTATATGTCTTAATTTTATGTTTCTGAATTTATTTTATTCTGTCTCATCGATGTAAATCTCTTTCCTTGATAAAAATTTACAAGATGTTTATAAATAAATTATTTTGGTATATTACAATGACTGTAAGTAGTAAGAATCTATTTTGAGTTAGCAGGATTCAGGATTGATTTGTGTCCTGCGTCTGCAATGCGGCGTAAATAAATGCGCTCGCGAGCATTCGGTTTAGCGAAATCGTTCGAACCATAATGCGAATGTGCTTGGAACGTTTCTCCCCCCAGGAGTCACTTTTCCGATTTATCAACTGATATCGGGATCAAATTTTCATTTTACGAATTTCTCCAGATAAAGGTCAATACTTAATATTTAGTTGTAAGGAAATTTCTTTAACATTTTAATTTAATTTCTTATTTCTATACGAAAGGCAACCGAAAGGTGTACTGTAGGCAACCAGGCGGACGTTTTCTTTCGTGGTCGTTCGTGTTGCCTTGAACTCGTTCAGAATGACGACTGTCAGCGGAACCACGGGTCACGTCGAGTGTGTCGTGTTGTTACGGATCGGTCTTTTCTGTCTGTAAAAGAGACACGTGACAAAGTAATATCGCGTACGAAAACAGATGACGTCTACCGAAGATAGTCGTGGTTGACCGTAACATAGTTTAGCTCGGATTATTAAAGCTCTAAATCAAACAATGACCCATTTTACTGAAACATAAAGAACGAATACGCTTCAAGAAGAACCCGAAACACGAAAAAAAACTCCTTGAAGTCCCAAAAAATTATTAAGTAATAGAATATTTATCACGGCTTTTTGAAAATCTCGAAACAAAGTCTACATCAACAAGAAAATGTTTCAACACCAACAACTGACAGCAAAGGAAGAAAGTTTGATTGAGTACGACAATTAGTAAAAGCGCAAATCTAATTTTCCCCTTTTCTGACGCGAATGTGAAAATTCCACCTTAATCATAGCTCTTGCTATTACCATTTCACTCTAACCCATTCTTTCTTAGCAATGAGAAAATAGTAACTAAAGTTTGTTGCGAAAATATTTCCAAGGATTCCGGTAGTTGCATTAACTCATAACAGTCATAACTATGCTACCAAGAAGACCAACGTTTCAGCATTTTGTTTCTCGTGAAAAATTTACAATTCAAAACGGGGTAATAGATGATAAAGTTTCTTAAGTGATTTGCATTTTATCCAGATACTGGTTTTTCCGAGCTTTCTGCCGTTCACACAAAGATAGAGATATTTGCGATCGATTCACGTCTAGCAACTAACAAAAAAGCGAAAACAAAAAAGCTAAATAAACGCTTCAAATTCAAACAAGTATCAAGGAATCAAATAGTTTATGGTTGACTATATGCAAGCATCCAAGTCCAAGATCAAGGAATTTGAAAATTTATTCAAAGTGTTTCAGACATTGACCTTCAAAATTTAGAGGATTTTAATGCAAAAATGTTTTGCAAAATTAAGAATAAATTTGCAAAACTTCTTATTATCGAAACACTCAGTATTAAATAAGCATCAACAAAGTTATGGGTATGGTTCTTTAGGAATTCATGCGCTCGTAGAAAATGAACTATGAAAACTTGTTTTATGCCAAATAGTTTTCGATACAAAATAAAAGCGTTGCTACTTGTGGATTGGTTAAAAACGAGGAGAAAATGTTAAAATGGGAGAATAGTAAAATTGTAAAACACTAAAGTGGAAGATACGCTACTCGTATACCTAACTAAGTATGCGTTCAAAGAAGCAAACAAAGTATTAAAGAAAAACTTTGCTATGGGGTAAGATGACATTACCGTATCGGTATCGAAATTTAAAAGGCAAACAACTATAGCCAACGATCATAAAAGTACACAACGTTTTAGTCAAATTGTTACACTTACTAGTAAATGCATATACCTAATCATACGCGAAACTAATACGTTCTCATTATTCTTTTAATTTTACTTTTCCAAGAAAGAAAAACGAAATTTCGGCGGGATAATTCCAGATTCAAATTCAGATCATTTCAACTATTTGTAAAGCGACATTTGTAAAGCATAGAAATAAATATAAAAGTCAATTTACAGAGACGATTCCGACTTATTTTTTAAGTATTCAGTTGTCGGTAATTCTATAACTAAAAATGTGGCAAAAATGCGGATATACATGTAATTCGTGTTCAAGTGTGATAATGTAAATTGAAAATATGTAATTTCGTATTTCCCGGACTGAATTATTTAAATTTATGTAAATCTCAATAATTCCATCAAAAATAAAATGAAACAGGTTAAAACATAAATTTAATGTGACAAAGATATATTTTTGTTTCGTGGATAATTTACTACAAGTCATTTGAATAAATCAAACAACAAATCAAATTGAAATGAATTACATTGTTTTTATTCATAATTTGTTTATTATTCGTCGTTAAATTTGAACTAAAAATGCAAGAAATTAATACTTTTTTACAAGTTCAATTTTTTTAAATTACTTAGTAAAAAACCACTCTTTATATGCTGATTAAAATTTTGACATTCGGTTTCTTTTAACTATTTCGTTAACTATAAAAAAAGTCCCTTTAACGAGCTTTAAGAGCTTATTTAAGAAATACTTCGATAGTGTTCATTGTTCAGTCCCGCATGGGAAAGTCCTACTTAAAAAGGAACACCGCCATATTATAAAAATCATAAATCACCTTTGTTAAAGTTAAAAATGATAAAAATCGCAATTACTTTTAAAAGTACCACATTTACGAGTAATACTCGTATTGTTACGACTGTTCAACCGATAACAACTATTTTCAACTTCAAGCCAACATGTAATTTAAATTTCAACTTCGTTATAGTATTCGAGAATTTTCTTAATAGAAATTGTGAGAAACAAGAATGAGAAGTTATTGAAAATCAATTATTAAATATTTAAACATCTAAAGAATAAAGTATAAAAAAACATTATCGAACAAAATGAAAATATTGAAAGCAAAATTTGATAAAATATTTATTTGGAAAGAATAAATTTTATTTCCCATAATTTCTATTTTGTTTCGTTCTATTTGACAATTGTATAACAAAATAATTCGATTATAAATTCGGAATTTATATATTTAGGAGATAAATGCACATCCCATATCAAATTCGGGGTATGATATTGTAAATCCGAATCCACTGAGGGAGACTCAACTCAAACCCGTATAGCATGCCTACCTTTTCCACTACCGCATTGCGCCAGGACTCATTCCGACGCTAGAGTGTCTGTGGCTGTGCAGAACACAGTTATTCGTCCTCGTCCTGGCTCCTGGCTCCTGACTCCTGGCAATCGTTCAGTTCATCGAGTGCCATAAGCATCTCCTAGCCCGTTTTCTTCTACTTCAAAAATTGTCATTTAAATAAAATTTTGCTTAAATAATTTTTTTGTTTTGTTTAGGTCAGTATCAAATGTCAATCTAGGTTAGTTAGCTAAAAAATTTTCATTAGTAATAGCTAACCGAAATTCTGGTTGATGTGAAGGAAAAGGGAGAAGTAACAATTTTGCAATAAATTTTTCAGTTCTGATTTCTTATTAATAATACATGAATGATGTTGTTTTAAAATCATTTTATAAACATTTTATTATTTGGAAAACATTCAATTCCACAGTCGCGCTCCTAAAATTCTTCCCAACTACAATAGGTAAATAAAAAGCCTCTCAAATTAATCCCTGCGCTCTTGAAAGTCATCAATTTTGTAACAATTTTGAAATAAATTTTTCCTTTTGATTTTTTATTAATTATATAAGAATGAAGTTGTTTTAAAATCATTTTATAAACATTTTATTATTTGGAAAACATTCAATTCCACAGTCGCGCTCTTGAAATTCTTCACAACTTCAATAGGTAAATAAAAAGTTTCTTTGCAATTTCCACAAATGAAACAATTAAATTCCTGAGCCCTTGAAAGTCATCACTTCGTTCATAACTCCGTTTATTGTTACAAACAACAAAACAATACTAAATAATAAGTAGTAAAGTGTAGCCGTTGATGAATCTACATGCTTAAGTTCTAGCTACAGCGTTTCAATGCTTGTATAGAAATGTGTAGACTAGTTGTATAGTAAGTATTCTCATTCTAGTGTATAGGTAAGAATAAAGGGCTTAATAACAGAAGAACAAACACGACGCCTATTATATGCATGACATGGAAAATACAGTATAATGTAAAATGGGACAACGACAACGGTTAATATGCGTGAGTTCGTTGAAGTTGAAGTATAAGCACCATTTCAATTCATGCTGGGAGGATACAGATACAAAGGACCACGTACTCCTTTGTATATAAAGACGCACTTTACTCAAGCTCAGGTTCTATACATATATGCTTTAAGCTTTTAGAGATATACCTAGCTACAGCGCGTAGGGAAGTGAAGATAACACGAAGAGAAAACTAACTAAACAAGTTGAAGTTGAAATAGAAGACCTGCACTCGTATACCCGCAGATGTAAAAGTACTACGAATGTGACTTAGGTGTCTTTACATTTGCCCAAACAGTAAACAATAAGTTTATTACGCGAATTCACTAAATAGTGCCCTTTATAATTATACTCATTGCCAATTACAACTTGCAACCGGAACTTGTACAAATACAACTACCTATTCATATATAAGTAAAACTTTTATACTAAGTAAAATGCCCAGAAGAAGCGAGATTGTTATATCCAACTGCGCCATCCACAGACATGTTTCGGTCTTGTTGGACTTCATAAGTATGGCGAATAAAAAAATGAATTTTTAATATTAACTCACAATATAATGATTTTTCTTTTTTTAATATTATTGGCTGACTTATATTTTTTCTTCCCTATATTTAGAAACGAAATAAAAGGCATTTAGGAGAGCAACCACTAAAATAAAAATCCCTACGTGATGACTTTGGAAATGTGTGTGTGTTTGTGTGTGTGTGTGTGTGTGTGTGTGTGTGTGTGTGTGTGGGTGGGTGTGTGTGTGTGTGTGTCAGGGTAGTAATGATAATTTCTTATTGTGATTAGATTAAACCTAAAGGAAGGCAAACGGTTAGTTACTAGGTTGTTTCCATAATAAAATGCCCGAAGCAAATTTGCTTTCTTTGAATGTATACTTTCCATTTTGTTGTGGAAAACTTGCAGGATATAGCTGTATGGCACGCCATGTCGCGTTTATAATAATTTCGCCCATCCGTTTCACGATTCATGAAATTCCAAATACTTTCTAATAAATAAACAAACAAGTAAAACACTTTAACGAAAAAAAACGTTTTTGATTTTCAATTTCTTATCAATAATTATATTTAAAATCCTTTATGTAATATTTTGTTATAAATGTGAACAAAAATAAATTGTAATAAAAACATCAAAAGATACGTACGATTTCGATTTTATTTGTTTTCCTTATGCTCATAGTGAGTGCTCAGTGCATCAAACAAATATAATCATAAACAAAGAATGGACGAAAAACCTATACGAGTATAAATAAATAATCAAAAAACCTTTATAAGTATTGCTCTTATTGCTATTGGCAAAGATGTATGTGTGGTCCGGCGAAAAAAAGGCCCATTCAAGCCCAAATTGAAGTCCCGGCGATTGTTGCTTGCCTTGATCGCGTACCTACAGGAGAATGAACAAAGAAAATAAAAGAAATGAAAAATCGAAATAATAAAAATGTAGGTCGAATACATATTCGAATCGGTTCAGTAAATTAGAAAATAGAATTGTTTTGCACAAACATATTTAACTTTCACCATTATACAAAAGTTTTGTGTTTAAGGTGTCATTTTTTTTGTTTTCCATGAAACATCCTGTATATTCCTTTGTATTATTTGTAAACTTTTATTTTGGGGTGAGTTCGTTAATGGGTTCCTGATGTGTTTACCGCCTCGTCGACGTCACATCGTGTTGATGGGGTGGCAGTGGGATATTTGTATGTGTGGGTGTGCTTGCTGGCAGGAAATGGCAGACGACTGTGCGGTGATGGTAGATGGGAATAACGACAGTGCAACTGTGGGACGTCCACTACGTTCATTAATTTATTACAGCTCCACTCGAGGGAAACTGCCACTGATTGACCAAACAATTAATTAATTATACGCGGTTTATTTTTCCTCTTTCCGCTTCATACTTCAAATCCATGATCATGCTACGCTTGTTTTTGTTTATTTTTGCTTCGTTCTACCCGAAATGTTAATTAATATTTTGGAAATGAAATATTTTTATGTGAGCTTAACTTTAAAATACAAAAAAAAAGAATAAAATCTGCTTAAATCTTAAAGGGATGTAGGATAATTGAATAAAACTAAAATAAAATTTGTTTTCATTTAATTTTTGTTGCATTTTGGCTTATTCGATAAAACGAATAAATTGTTAAGTTACAAAGAAAAGCATTGCAATAAATACAGAATTGAAAAAAAAGCAAAACATAATTTTAAATCCGAAATCAAATATAGATACCTAATAAAAAAATATTGGCGGCGAATAAAAAACAAACAATAGGGCAAATTAACGAGATTATCCTAATATCAATTTTTCTTTGCAACAGAAAATTTAATTGAACAAATATTTCACAAAGCTATAACTAATTAATTACCTACAATACAACAATATTGAATTTTTTCTGTTTGTGCAAAAATGTAAAAAGTGAAAATTCAATATTTATTTGTTAATTTTTGTTCATTACATGTTGTAAATAATTTTATTAAAATTCATGAAAAACACCAAACCAAATACGAAAAAGGATATTATCGACAACTGTTATCCTTAAACCACAAACAAACGATGATTTCACATATTAACAAAAAATTCAAAACCGCAAGTTATTGTTTTATTAAAAATATATCTAGTAATATAAGTTTCCATGGATTTTTGGACTTTGTTCATATGTTGCTAGTTAATCCTTAATCCATAGAAAATCCTCGATTCTTTATTCCATTCAGATAAGTGTACAAAATACATAAACGCGAAATCCTCGACGATACGACAACAATTCCGATAATTAAACGCAAAACCATCATGAACGTTTTCGGTCCTTTCTGTTTGAAGTCCATATTCCTTAGGGAAAGTCCAAAAACGCCACGGCATCGTCCTTCTAATCTCAATATACGAGAGCATTACGCCGACAACACAGCTAAACACGGTTGTATAGTCGACAAAACTGGGATAACTGGGACCCACGTCTAATATAATGTACAAGAGCATAATCCTTGCATTAAGCCTTCTCTTCACTTAATGTTCCTAAATATATTCGTATATATGTATATATAGCGAGCGTATTTAGTAAAAAGGACTCTATGGGCTCAATAGGTATACCTAGAACTGGAAACGGGTGAATTGTCAACCTGGCATTTGTTAACTGTATTCTAGCATATTCGACAATATTGTACATCTCAATTGTCGTATTAGAGTATTTTCTCTCAAAGTTTGTATCGTTTTTGCTCACAGGACAAACAGTTTAGTTAGTTTAGAGTCGAAGTAGTCCTCGGACATATTTCGAAACATTTGCATCAGATAATCGGGGCGTTTGGTTGGTGCAATATGAGAATTACAAGTATGCGGATGAATGGTGAACAAGCAGTGACAAGGGACAATCAAATTTCGGACCGATTCGTGTGAAATCTAGCGTGAATGCCAAGCGGTATTAACGATTAATTTTTGGATGTGGGATAATCATCCCCTTCCCGGGATTTAATTCGGGATTAAAAAGGTATAATTTCAGACGCATGAAAAACCAGTCTATTATCGACTTTAGTTTTAATATTTTTTTGGAATTGTTCAAATTTCCTTTTCTATTTTTGTGTAGGTATTCCTCTCGCGCCTTGCTTCAGCCGATTGGCTAATTTTGCGGCCATTTCCCATGTCAGCCGAATGGACGTCCGAAAAGACATTTAAAGTGTCACAAAGTTTCCCAAAGAGAAAGAATGCTGGGAAAACGCCATGGGAAGATTTCGATGGTCGTTCAGCTTGCTTCCTTAGCAATTAACCAAAAAAAAGACAACAACAATAAAACTATTGTTGTTGTAATTATAAAATAACAAAGAGCTTTCAATAATTATTCCTTATGTGATTCACTTATTGTCAGTGTGAGGCAATTAAAAGTTGCTGATTCTTTGTTTATGTACGCATCGATTTAATTCGTAATTTCCTGAATGCAGTTACGAATTCAATACGTTTTTGTGGTGCAACCATCCACACAGTGTTTTGTGTCGTTTAGTAATTAAACGTCGACGATTGAATCGAACGAAATTGCCGTTTCCTGAATAGCCTGTTCCGAACCGAACGAAATGTACGAGTACCTACAAGTGGATATTATACAACTAGATAGATCTAGACCTGGAGCTAGAGCTGGAGGGCTCGCGGCGATTCTATTTCACTCCTAAATATAACGGCGCCAAATTTCAAATTCTTCATTTTTTCAATGGAGAAAGAACACTAAACTTATGATATTGATACCCCAAAGTACTTATGTCAAATAACATTAAGATTTATTGATTTGTTGCGTAAAACGGACTGACAAACAGACTGCACACCGATTTGCTTAACAGGGAATGTATAAGCTCGCAGCGCAAAGGCAACAGATTTTGTGCTGACTGCAACAAACATACGCACCATGCCTCTATGAGTCATATATGTATGTACACTATTCACATCGACGGGATATTATATGTATTTCGACAGGAAATGCATATATGAGGGCGTATCTTGCTATAGATAAAGTATCGACTGGATTCCAGTACAAATATCGACTGGATAGATGTACAGCCCTCGACTCATATTTTACCATTCCATTTCAAGCATGTAGAAACAATTGTTAATCAATTACCTCGGTAGGAAGTTGTAGAAACAATGCTCGTTACCTCAAACGAACCACAGGTTTAGTCTTTATTTTTTGAGTTCTTTCTCTCAGTAAATTATCGTACTTTCTTATCCCCATTCCAGAAATTTTGCTTGAAATATACTGTATATCGAAAAACATTTGTTACTTAACCGGAAAAAACACTTGTAACTTAACCGG
>JARJEB010012909.1:0-33279 GCA_030264535.1 Liometoxenus newtonarum | reverse complement strand
AGCCCAAAAAGCCGATTTTTGACCTGGGGTCAACGGATCTCCACGAATCAGGGAAAAATAAGACTTTAATTTTTTTCATGATCACCTTACTTTCTTATGCCTACATACCTTCGGTATGTAGCCACTAGCCAGAAAGTAAAAAGTGACAATGCAAAACAGACTTTAACCTGTTAGAAAAGCTTCGGACCTGCTTTACCAGTCGGCATAACAAGTCAAATGCACAATGGTCTCCAAAGCATCGGACCTGCTGGAGAACGTTACCAGTCTGCATAACAAGTCAAATATACAATGTTCCCCCGAGGAAGGGAACACAACAATCAAAATGAAAACAAACGTAAAGATAATTAATTAAGACAGTTTAACCGTATTGCCTGGAATCAATTATATTTTAATAGTATATTATTCAATGAGCGCATATGGTGGCTATTATACGCGAGGGGGAAGTTTACGTAGCGAGACGTTAGTCGATCGGAGTAATCGCCCGAGCCTAAATAGCTGTTCCAAGGGCTCAATAATGCGAATTGAATACTATACTTTATCTGCGACAACAAAATTTAATTTGGCTTTTAAACTTAAAAATTCAACAATGGAATTCAACACATAATCCTAGATGACCCTTTAGATGACGTTTTAGATGCAGTCCGTGTGTCACATATCTTTATTGAATGCAAGAAGAACTGTGCTTGACGTAAAGTAAATCTCTAGAGGAATAATGACCTATTTATTATTGACGTGCGTCAAGCTCCATTATTCGCGAGTGATGTTAATGTGGGTTATATGCGCCTATATACACACACACCTAATAATGGTTCTTTTACTTGGTCGTCGCGGAGAAATATAAATAATCAATTCTGTTGTTTTTTTTTCTGCAGTTTATATCTAAATGTGAAGGTAGAAATCACATTTTTCTAACCGTGACTTATATACAGGGTGTCCCAGTCTCACAAAATAATTCGATTACGTCACTTATGTCTCAACGGTTAGAGATAGACGAAAAATGAAAATGCCATGTTCCTTTAATTCTTCGAGCTGCATCACGTAAAAATATTTGCAAGTATACAGGATGCCCCATAAAAGCGCTACTGACATCAATTTTGTTTTTTTTAATAGCACCCCCTAACTTTCTATGCATTTTTGAATTCTGCATCAAATTTGGAATCGTCTGATACCCCATAGTCGACTGCATAATACACGATGGCCGCGAGACAAGAGCCGTTTGATTGAAGCCCATATAGACCATAACCTAAATCCGCCTCTGCATGACTGTATTCTATTCCTGTACTAGCAAGGCCGTAGCTAGGAAAAAATTTCGGGGTGGGTACAAAATACAAAACAATAAATACGTCAATGTTCAATTTAATTTTCAGTGTTTATGAAAAAATTAAAAAATTCTAATTCTTGGAAATTTTGGTGGGGGATAAAACCCCTTTGATCACTCCACACGCTACGGCCTTGTGTACCAGTGATTGTTATGCTGGCCGTTCATTGGTTTGAGATTGTTACTAATTTGAAATTTGAGAAATTAATATCTCACAAAATATGCATCCTACGAGAAAATATCATAGATGTTGAAATGTAGAGAATTAGAATCTCTATAAGAATGTATTTTTTGCCACTTATACTTATACGTTTTGACATTCAAGTAAAGTGCCCTTCTTTACCGGCCGATTTTGTTTATTTTTACTCCAGGTGCAACTGGGAGGGACAGCTGCCCAGATACCAATCAGTCAGATACGATGCTTGGTTTGCCCGCAATTTTGTACACACCACGCCAAAAACCACTTTTCCGAACTCAGGGAAGCGAGATTCGTGGAGATCCGTCGAAAACCCGAGTTCGATATTTTGACCGATCACCTATCTCTCCTTACTATACCTTTGTTAAGTTGGAAAGTAAATAAATCATTTATTTTATTGATATTTTGAAAATGTCACATTAAATTTTGATAACTTTTAGCCCAAAAAAACTCCTTTCTGAGGTGAAATTTTATACAGAATGTAAGTGAATAAATTGATCCCCGAAGCCATAAAAATATAAACCAACATAAGATATTAATTGTTGTAATAAACTTAAAATTTGAAAAAAAGTATTCAAATTTGAATATGAAGTGCGTGTTTCGACCTTGCTGTAGTTGCGTTGATATGAAACTCGTCAACTATGTAATGGGAAGCATATTTATAATCAAACTCGGTGTCGAATTAAATTGGTGCATTTACGTAACATCGCACTATGCTCGAATGAATTATATTGGTATCGGTTATCTATTCACTTTCGTAGTCCCATTTGGAATATTCATATTGGGCATTTATTTCTTGAATCGCATTCTGATTGTACCGATGTTGCTTGCCGTTATTATGTCATGTTTGTTAAAGGTCGCTTGCATCATCACAGTCATTGCAATTCGAAATCTATCGGAGGAAGCCAAAGAATTCGTCATTGATGTCAACAAACAAAAGGAATTTGTTACGATAACTGTCTTTGCATTTAGCGGATTTTATGATTTTTATTTTGTACTCGTGATACTGCGTTTGTTAATTCGTATGACTTCACTAATTACGAGTACTTATAATACAGAAAAAGTTGATACGACGTTGTATCCGTACAAGCGCTATGGTTGTTCAATTAAAATTCCATTGCGCCATATGTCTTAATTGATATTTTTCTTTTACTTTGCAGAGACGACGATTCAATAATTTATGGCCATCGCCCATCATTCGGGTAAAGCAGAATATCGTCTGGAACACTGCTGGATGACTTTGTTTGGACACTTCGATAATATTCGAACCTTCGACTATTTTTAGGAAAAATATATTACGGAAATGATGCAGGGGAAATTGAGAATCTAATTTTACTGACTTTTGAATGACTTGTTATTATATGATTGTACTTACTAGCCACTTGTATTTACTATACTTGTATTTACACATCAACTTCGACAATTTGTTCTTTCGGACTTGGCGTATACAAATTGGAAGTCATATGTGTTTTAAAATATTCGGCTCCATACTCATCATATTCAGCCCTCGTTAGGCAAGAACTATCAAACAAATTACTACTTGTAAACTTCCTTGCACCATGCCAAGGTGCTAACGTTGCATTCGACATGATATCCACAGCCGAATAGCTCTGAAACGGTCTTATCGGCGTTAAATCAGCCTGTATTCGTTCTCTAAGTCCCGGCAACTGTGACAAACCACCCATTATGATAACATTCCCGGCTAATCGCAATTGATCTTCAGGTGAAAACAATTTAAGTACGTATCCCATAACTTCCGAAAGACCAGCTTCGGAAGAACCAATCATGTACGGTTTGAAAAGCAATTCCGGAGCTCTGTAACGTTCGATTCCAATGTGAAGCTGATGAGCTTCGGCTGGCGCGAGATTATCGTTATCTTCACTTGTATCGTATGTCTTTATAACTTCTTCTAGTTCTAGAAGTTTTTCGTTTTCAGCGTCACTATCGCTGTCACCGCCTGAAATATTTTTTTATAAGTCAACAAACAGTTAATTAACAAATATGAAAAATATTATTACCATCTCGACTAATGGTTTTGTAAATGTCCCAATCTTCATCACGTATTCCAAAATCGTCATTCCCTTTCTCCTTCCTTGCCAATTGGGAGATAATTCTCATTCGTTCTTGCCCTGCGGCTGTTCGACGTTTGGCCATATCTTGTTTTCGTTGTTTTCTTGTAAGTTTCTTGTTTAAAATTTCTTGTTTCTACAAAAAATACAATTTTAGCAAATCTAATGACAACATTGACCACATTACCATTCGTTTAGCATTTTGGACGTACAACTGCATTGCTTTCTCATTTTCAAACACGATTTTATTCAACTTGGCCTGTTTATTAGGCGGTTCATCCATCAAATCCTCCGAATTGCAAGCCATAATCTTCATTTTGGTTTTTTCAATACGTAATTTCAATATATTAATATTCTTCTCCAAATCATCCTGACTTTCGAGTCCATTTTCACCCAAAGCATACTCAAACTCTTCAATATCATCATGAACTTCTAAAAGTTCCAAAATTTCAAACAACTTTTGCAGTTTCTCTTCGTCTTCGGCAAGTTTTTCATTCCTTCTACGTGCGTTTATTTCAGATAGTCGTTTGGCTAGTTCCTTCTTTCGTTCTTTTTGTTGTTCAGCTACAAAAACAATTCAATTAATCGTTTGTTAACCAAATTTCAATGAATCACCTGTCAAACCAGTTGATGTTGCATTTGCATTGAAAGGCAACTGAATTTTCTTAATATTCTTCTCATAGTAATCAACATCGTACCATCGTTTCAATTCTTCACGATAATCCGGTGCAACCAAACATATCCGATGCAATAACTCTTCAGCACGACTTAAAGTTATTGCAGCTGCATGAGCTGGATATTTCAATTGAAGCAAGCGATGTAAAAAAGTTACGACGTGGTAGCCACCGGTGTTTATCCGTCTGGTATTTTCAAATATAGTTTTATTATCTAAAACTGGTATTACATGCATTGTGTGATAACCTAGATTAAGAATCAGTGCATCTTTCTTTGGAGATTCTTGAGAAAAATGATATCCAAACAGGGCATCATTTCCATAACAAATGCTTGGTACTGAATAGCATTCAAAAAGCAACTCAGACATTACTAAAACATGATTAATCAAACATCAAAACTATAGACGAAATTAGTTTCATAATCTTGTTTACATTGCCGTGATGAATTTGGATTGATTAAACCTTCGGTCAAAACAATTGGATGTGGAACGGATTTCTCGGTGTCAATTCCAAGATGTGAAAACGTGTAATCAAATAAGTGCTCTTGGGCTTCGAAATGCGTTACAATGTTTTTATCAAATTGTGTTTTTAACTGAAACCGGACTGCTTCTATATTTATGATGTCATTGCCAACTTGTAAAGGTGGTGCTTGCACTTCAACAGTTGTATCTTTCTTGGATCTTTCCTTCCTGGGCTTTGCAATTAGATTTTTGAATATGAGAAGTGGTGCTTTTTGTGTGGCCCAACCAACTCTACTAACATAAGAGCCTAAAGGAAAGAAAATTATTTATTTATAAATGTTTATATTATGCAAATATAGTAAAAGTAATAGATTATACCATTGTCAATAATTATTGGGACTGATTTTTCTTTTAAATCATCTGTATAGGGATGAATTATATCTTGCACTGTTTTAATATCTTTAAACTCAATTAGATCCATGATTAAAAAGGTAATTTTTATAAAAATAAGTGAACAGTGAGGTAAAAAAGCTTTTTACACACGATTCTAAACAAAATGCAGAAAATTCTAAACATTAAAACATAACCTATGCCAAAATGCAGCAAAAAGAGCATCCTTGACCTTGAAACTCACCTTGAATTTTTTCGATATACAGTGTGTTCAAGGTGTTACACTTGTGTAAATTTTATAGCATTTTCAGACTACTGCACTCAATACGCACTCGAATGCACTGTAAATTTTGATCGTGTATGGGCTACACTTTGAGTGCACACTTTTACAATCTCGAGTGTTCGAACTATTAACAGAATTGCACTGACTAGGGAGGTCAGTGCAGTCTAGTGCAATAATAATTTTCATACTATTTTGAACTAATCGAGTACTAATCGAGTTTTAGAGCCAATCTAGACAAGTGAGTTGCATGCACTGGGTGCAGACTGAGTGCAAAAACGCTATTAGTATTTACTATTTATCAAAGAACGTAGTCCTTGCCCAATTTTGATTTGGAACAAGGAGTATAACAGTTTCACCTTGCACAACCTTGAATTCTTTATACACTGTTGTCACGTTTTCTCAGCTTTCACGTTTATTTGGAAATTTTGATTTTGAAATGAAACATAAATATTTTAATGAAAGGACTTTTCTAAAATAACAATATTTTCGTAAAGTTCATATTCATCCATAGATATTCTTTGTGATATCAGTATTTTTGGAACATTAACCAAAAATTATGTAACAAAACACCTGTCACTTCCTGTCAGATGTCAATTTAATCAAGATGGTGATCGTTCAAGCAAAGTAAGTTCTGAACTAAAGCACAGAGTACAGGAAGGTTCAAGAAATCAAGCATTTAAATCTCGGCATTTAAATCACGAGTTAAATAAATCAAATCCTTTGAAAAAGTCCTGAATAGCTGCTTGAAACAAAAGTAATGCACACCGACCTCTCAGAGCATTTACACTCGGATAAATGTAACCATTTTATCCAACTACTACAAAAGTGCCATCAAGACGTGAGTAAAACATAAAACATAATTTGCTAGTTAGTTAATATTCCTAATTAATATGATAATAATTCATACAGAACCCGTTTGCAAAATTTTTTGGAGTTTGCAATGAGCAGGACAACCTGATGCTAGTGTGTCTGAAAGAGGAACGATTGGCACGTCGCAAACGTAATTCAGAGCGTGGAAAGGAAACCCGTCGAAAGATCAAGGAAATGCTACTTGAAGATGCTAAAAATGAAAAGGATGGATTGTAAAATCATTGATTCAATTGATAAGAAAATATTAGACGACTTAATTAGCGTTAGCGATAGATATTACACGCATAAATTTTGTACAAAAATTCAGGGAGTTAATGAATCAATTAGGCAACGCATTAGTTTCCATTCAAATAGATTGTGCATGCTCTCATTACCAGACAATCATCCGGCAATGAACAAAAGTATTAAGCAAATCAACTTTGCAATAACTGATAAGTTGAATCGACTGAACAATGTCGTGTCTGGTAAGGGGAAGAAAGGTGCACAAAAATTAGAACAAAACTCAATTATTTGTTATGTCGAGACAGAGGACAACGAAAAGTACCCAGTGTACAGTTGCCTCAAGGGAAAGTTGCTTGAAATCAATGATGGTTTAGTTGATAAACCACAAATGATGCAAACTCATCCTGTCAGCAATGGGTACATTGCCCTGTTACTACCAGACTTGAAATATTTCCAACAAACTAAGGAACTGATGCTTGACGAAGTTGATTATTTAAAAGCTTGTGAACTTACAGATGCAAGTTTAACGTGATTTAACCACCCGCAAAATTAACATTTTTTCCTTTACCTTTATTTTGTAAATGTATATATATATCACCTATATTTCTCACGGTAAACATTGATCATCTCTAAACATTCATAATTAAAAATATTGTTTGTATAATTAATAATAATATGTTTCAGTGTATAGAGAGGTATCAAGTTATAAGATTATTAACTTTTCTTTACAATTGCCTGTTAGGTTTCGCTTAAAAAGTACTATTCAATTAATCACCGGATTAGAATTAAGAAACATCACTGAGAGGAGAGCCCCTTAATCATAATCATAAAATGGATTTTAGACAATAAAATTACAATATAGCACGCGAATTGTTATCACAAAAAAGCAAGATAAAAGTGAAAAACTACATGGAACGAAATTAATAGTTTAAGTTTGATTAACTTTTTCTATAAAACTGAAATTAATTCTTAAATTTGTTTCCCCTTCTCTCTTGTAAATTAATAACTATATTATCGTGCTTTGTGTGTAATACTAAGCCACAGATTATTAATTAATTGCTAGGAACTAGACTAAACCAAAGGATTAAGTAGATATTACTTGTTTGTAAATTCAATTTGAATTACATATCGATGGGAAAAATATTATCGTCCTTTTTGTTGCATTCTTCTTTGTTACTGTTGACTTTGTTGATAGATTTCTTGAAGTTGTTAGAAGTCTTTAATTCTCTCTCCTTTTCCGATTCGGACACTTCGCTTTCGCTATAACGTCGTTCCTGGGCACGTTTCTTGTTACGGTTTTTCCTCTGGTTCTTCTTCTTTTGTCCTAATATACTCGAGTTTGATCTGAAATTATTTCCAATTAATCGCTCATTTTAGTGGATATAGCTTAGTGATACGTAATTATGTTATGTATAAATGAGGACTGGGAAAGTTAGGAGGTAGGGTCAGCATCGCTAAAACAAAAAGCAAAATTCAGTTACAAAAACAAGGAGTTTACCTGAAGAGTTGCCTTAGAACGTGGTTATTAAATCGGACGGTTTTCTTCAAACTTATAGACTGTTCACCTTCATCTTCTTCTCGAATTATCGAATCCTGACTTGCTGAATAACAATTTTCGAAGGAAGAAGCCCAAGTGAAATCGTCGATACTGGACTCTGAAATACTACGGCTTACGGAACTTCGCGACGAAGTCGATGACATTCTTTTCAGAATTCCTTTGTATTTGGGACTGTAACTGCTACAACTTAATTCATCACCCGATCCTGATGAAGAAGCACCCAGGATATCAATCGCTCGGGTTTCATTATTCAGCTCAACCGTATCGACAACCTTATTGGCTTTTTGTACTTGAGGTTTTGTAAATACATCATTCCTGGCTTCCTCATTTGGTGCAACGAAATCCAAATCTTCCATATCATTTACTACAACATGATCATCATCGTCTTCATCTGATTCTTGAATTTCGACATCCTTCTCTTCTAAGCAATCTTCATTGATACCCACAAGGTACGAAGTTAATGTTTTATCACAAGGTGTGAACGCAATTTGTAAGACAACATTGTTATCCCATGCTTCGACAGTGGTGCATTCCGGATTGATAAAATGGGATGGTAATTTTACATAAAAAGCGTAATGTGCCGGAAAGTGTCCCGCACTTATGCTAGTAAATTTTAAATGTAATGCTGTACTGACATCATTGAATACTTTTTCAATAGTGCTCTCATTCACGTTTTTCACAGCTAATGTGAAAACAAGATTATCGCAAAGGTGTAATGTATATTCAGGTAAATTGTATTCAACCGATGGAAATAAAAACGCTTGATCACGCTTTTCGTTTTCATCTTCAGGTGGAGGAGGAGTAACTGCTTTTTCCCTGGGTGGTGATAGTGAACAATGATCACTTTCAACACCACTATCTTCCCTTGTAAAGTCACTAATAAATCTAGTGTTTCTTTTGACTGGTAGTGCAACTATCAGTTTCTTTGTATCTTTATCAAATTTTGCATTGCCCGAATCTTCATTTACTTTATAAGGTAAAGTTATAGAAAGTTTGTACTTTGCTGGTTTCTCACTTTTTAATTGTATTGTTTTCTCAGTTACATCCAGATCAATATCAGTGGCTGCTTTTAATAATGGAAGGCAAATTTCAACGATCAATTCTTTCGGTATGGCTGTATTCATTTTCGCTGAACGATCGTAAGTGAAGTTTTCAAGTTCTATATGACTTCTATGTTTAATTTCGTACTTCGGACTCGTGTACTTCGACTTGTCCTCAACTGAATCTTTCCTTACCCTTTGTGCTTTTGGTTTGGTTTGTTCAATTTTGGGCAATTGATCGAATATTTTGTTCATAATATCACTTTCTTCACTCGGATCCTTCTTCTGATAGGATTCCATTTGTTTTCGAATTATTGTAGGTCTTGGAACACCTTTGAACTTCAAATTTGGAAACTTCAAATTCTTCTGGTCGAGTTTACATTCGAAATTTCCTTCAAGAGCATCACAAGCAGTTCTGTTTACCATATTTTTAAATGCTGGATTATTCTTCGCCAAGTGCAACGTATCCGGATGGAAAACTACATCAAATACCTGACATCTGACCTTTTTATTATCAATATCTTCACGAGGAGGTGCTAATGAATGTGGTAACGACCACTGTAACCCTTTGCTACCGTCCTGATAACTTGGTTTTGATGTCGGTTGACCAATGTGCTCACTTGCGCAAATATTCACAAAAGCTTTTTTACTCCCGTTCAAACTAGTCTTGATGACATAACCGGGTTGAGGGTTGATGAACGTTACATCAACACCACGTTCGCGTTCCAATTCGGTTAATTCCTTTTCGAAGATACGACGATTTTCTGGATCGTTGACTTCATCTACATAATCACTAAATAATTTGCGGAACTCTTTGTCTTTCAATGCTTCACCGATACGGTCGACCTCATCACGAGTCAGGTCGAGGTCTCTGAATGAATCAAACGATGTATTTGCCATCGCGTCTTATCGTTTTTTTTTTTGACTGTGATTGATTAATTGGAATCGATTGACGTTGATGACACGTTTGCCAAATTGAATAATACTCAGTGCAATTGTTGGCTACGACCTTTATTTAGTTTTAAGTTGGATCGGTTGCGACGTAGAAAATAAACAACACTGTTATGTATGACTCCGAGTATGTGTGTTTGGTTTGTTATGAGTTGGAGAAGTGAGAACGGGTTCACGTGGACGAATCAGCCGGCATCGGCGCAAACGCAGAAGAAGCCGGCCGGTTTACCGGGTTTACAATCCTTGCTTGCCTAGCCGCAAGTATAACCAGCTGAACCAGCAGACGGTTGACGTGCAGTTTGCTTTCGAGTTATTATGAACACTAAATTTCAATTTTCTAGGCCAAAGCTGGCCAAAGTTAGTTATCTCCATTCAACAATCACAAACTGCGCAATTCGAACCAACAAACTACAATTCGGATCGTTCCGTGTTTATTATAATATTCACAGGTTGAACGACTCTCACTACCATGAGATATGATTTCATATCTCACTGCAATTAAATAACATTGATCGCGTATCAAAGTTCAACAAGATTTAACGAATTTGAAGTGACCGATCCAACTTATCTATATGATCTAAGATCTCGAAGGAACCCGAGGGACCCCGAGAAATTCTGTCAATTTCATAACATTGATCGCGTATTTTCGAAGATCACAAGATTTAACAAATTTGAAGTGATCGATCCAACTTATCTATATGATCTAAGATTTCGAAGGAACTCGAGGGAACCCGAGAAATTCTGTCAATTTCATAACATTGATCGCGCATTTTCGAAGATCACAAGATTTAACAAATTTGAAGTGATCGATCCAACTTATCTATATGATCGAAGATTTCGAAAGAACCCGAAGAATTCCGACATTAACTGTACGTGATCGCCCGCCATATTGTTTAACTTGTCAGTTACGTTGCTTCATCGAGAAATCCCAATTTGTATTGTGTGTTAAAAAAAAAGTGCAAGGTGTAGAAAAAGCATCATCTTCGTGAACAATGGCTGTCATAATCGCTCATATAATAATATACTATTAAAATTTTAATGTATAATTACTTTTATTTCAAGATTACCTTCAACTGATGGCGTCCCGTGTGTTATTAGCGGTGTAGCACGTTTGATAGGCATTCCGCATTTAACGTGATCTTTCAAACCGCTTGGCCTTAGATCCGCGCGAGCATTACTTTGTCCAAATGTAAGGTGCGAAAAGTCGCCACCGAAAAACTCTGCGTTTCTCGTGGATTCGGTTGTTGTTGTCCATCTTCGTGGTTGCGTTGTTTTTTGGTGCATCTTCCATTCTGTTGTGCTTTCGATAAGACTTACATGTGAAATTAAAATTAAATTGTAACTTCGTTAACAAAAAAAAAATCATTATACTTATCCTGAGTGGAACTTGAATGTGTTGAACCATCATTATCTTCAGGCACAGGTTTATTTCGACTGATAAACGGTTTGGACGCTGCGGTGGTACGCGTTAGTTGATTATCAACAGCACATATTGTTCGGCCATTCAATCGAATACGTTTCACACTCGGCGGATGTGGATCTGTCTCGTTGTAAAGTACTCGAATTTTGACTCGAATACTTGGTCCTTCCTGTAATTTGTACTCTGGGTTTCGAATTGAGAATTCTTGATTGTCTATGGTTGTAGACTCCCCGAACCAATTCTGAGATCAACAAAAATTTATGAGCAAAGAACAATTGAATTGGTGAGGACATACCAGTAGGGTATCGGCTTTCTTATTTAAAACGATATGGACCCACACTCCTTGAAGCTCGTCTTCAGTGGACAAAACAATTTCTGCGTTCCAACCACCTGTATTGTCGCTATCCGACTTCGGTAAATATTTTAGTATCGTAGGACATGGACTTTTTAATAACTCATTTGAACACTTAATATTTAAGAATAATACATTTATAAAAAAGAGTATTTGAAGCGCAAATTTCATCGTCCTTCACTTATCACTTTGTCAGTTTTTGTTTCTATGTGATGCACTGTTCACAACATCGAAAATCCAAGTGCGCTCTGACCTTTCACTCTATTACACATGCTTCGTCGTTGTTTATTCTATTTGCTATTTATTATTGGGAAGCATGTTTAACTTCGAGATAAACGTTTAAGTAGTTGTGTTTATGATGACCACTTACATTATGAAACAATTATATACAAAATGGTCGAATCATTTCCATGGAATTCCAGTCGATTTGTACGTTTCAAGCTTGAGTTGTGGGGAAAAAACCTGTTCGCTTAGAACAAAACAAATATTAATACCAATGAATAAAAAAAAACAATCATTTCGCCTCGGGGATAAACTAAAATCGCGCCCGATATCGCGCTTACTTTCATTACAGTGTTTCACGCGCGAAATTATTTGAAATTTGCCGTTGCACATAAAGTTGCATAACTAACTATGTTAATAAGTTGCATATAGGCGCTTTCAATTTGCAAGTGAAATGTTCTGCACAGTTCCACTCTGTACCGGTACGAACACTTTCAGACAAATCGAATTACTCTAATCGAACTCTTCACGTGAATCGAAAAATACAGATTTCTCGTGTCAGTTGATTTTCTTTCCCTTATAATATTATCCATTCTGACTCTGAATGATTTTTTTTTCGAACTTAAGGGCAAGAACAGTTCTGTTCCATTCTAAGCATCAATTCGAAAGCACCTTGTTATTGATTGTGTACTTATTACCTGTGCGCTAGAGGGAGCTATGATGTCGCTTTGGCAATTTTATTTATTTGTATTTCGTTTTGCACATAATTTATAAAAACTGATCTAGTTTACTCATTTCAATTCATTTTATAGTCCGTTTTTTGCACTGGAAAATGTATACGTGAGTGGGCAATTCATTTTCTAATCATTTTTATTTCTATATGCTGTTTAGAGTACAAATAAATACATGCCAATTTTCAAAAGAGAGCGTGCCAAAACTGGTTCTAGCCAAATTAAAAATAAGCATTGTTATGAATTTTGTATTGAAATTAAAGTGCTAGTCTGCCTTCCTTGTGGCACTAGCCTAGCCTGTCTAGCGCATGATACCGTTAAAAAACAAACATGCAGTAACGAAATGCGAGTGCAATGCGCAGGTTTCTCTCCTCTCCTTACCCGATTCACGATTGAAAGCGATCGTTACGAAACAGATACGGGCCGAGGCAAGTTTCCGCTGAACTGAGACTGAATCACTGAAATTCTGAAATAGAATAGCAGAATATACTAAATACACGCCATGACGAGACCGACGGCTGAGAAGCTGAGCTCAGAACATAATTGAACTGAATTGAGAACTGAACAGTAACGAAAACAGAGAACAATCATGACGTAAGATAATTTTCATCAAAACAACGCAATTATATATTGTTTTAAGTTAACTATTTATAGATATCTTGTCGATTAAGATTTACTTATATATTTGCAATTACTATCGGTTTAATACCAAGTTAAAAACGAATCAAGTCAAATGCGTTTCGATTTGATTTGCAAAATAATTTCAATGCGCATATTGATATGATGAAATATGGTGAATCCGCGACGCGGGCTCTTTCTACGTTTTACAAATGAATATTATTTTAAGTAAAAGTGTTAGTGCGCCATACATGTAATATTCATTACATCGTTCGATTTTTACGTATTTATATTTCAATGCATCGATCCGTTTCTGAGAGTTTCGAGACTTGACGAGCCTCTTGCTTCTTTTTATCATCACCTGTTCATTTCATTCGTTTCGTTCGCTTTTCGCTGCTCTTTGTTGTGTGTAAAATTAAGATGGCGGGCGGTTGGTGGCCGCGATCGTTCATATTCGGTGTTGATTCAATCGTGATTTCGGTCGTGTGGGCGTGGCTTCAACATCCGGTTGAGTTGAGTGTGCATGTCATGTCGACGATGAAATGAAACGTTGTACAAAATGAAAATTTGTGAATGCGGCGCGCGTCAGTCGGGTTTTTGCAACAGCGTTGATCGCAAGCACGTTCTCATCAAATCGAACCGAACGCAACGCCGCCAAGCCAAGCTAACGGCCATATCAAAAAAAAGCAATAATTTCAATATTTTTTCATTCGATTGAAATTATTAATACACAAAACGGACGAACAACAATTGAAATATTATCACTGTCCTACGCTACGGCAGTAAACACGAACACACAACCGCAAGAGACACAAACACGATTTTTTAAAGACTGCTGCACATTTACATTAACATGCATGTACGATTAACGAGACGTTCATAATGCGAATGTTGTTCATCTCCCCCAAAAAGAAACAAATCTCGTGTTCCATTGTTCGTACAAGTACGATTCGAGGCTTCAATTCAGGCGTTAAATGAAGATAAACGTAGGACGTGGTGATGATTTAATGGTGAAGCAAGCACAACTATGATGCAAACGATCAATAAATGCGAACAAAGCTGTAAACTGTAAAAGAAACAAAACTACAAATGCAGATTTTTTGTTGCAAATTGAAAGTGTCTCTTGGAAATAGACATACAGCAGCGGATACGTCGAAATCTTCGAGTCGTCCGGGTCGGTTAACGGCACTTCGGCCATTTTACGGTGACGTTGCACAAGCTCAGTTCAGTTTTTGGCGAGCTGACACGTTATTTTAATGCTACTGTGGCTGTGGCGACGACTGTCATCGTCATTGAAACATATTTGCAGCGTTAAGAACACAGACACTACACGACACGGCCATTGCAAAACAATCATTCATTCACTTTGTTCGTATTTGATATCGTCGTTCGTTCATGGTGCTTTTCATGTTTTATCATGTGTTGTAATGTAATATGACGCATTTGTATTGGGGGCACAGCGAGACAACAACTACATTCGCAATTACGAACATTGACATTTTCCAAAATAAAATTTAAAAAAAAAATACTTAGAGATACGTAAATAATCATACACTCTGAACTGAGACTCTGAGAGACGTAGACAAACATTTGACAAAAAACGAAATTTTTTTAGGTCATGGGCGCTACAACAAGGTTTGCCTTAATTTAATATCTATTCTATAATTTATTCTATTTTTAATTGGTTGTGTTGATAATTGTAATTACGGGGATGCATTTTCACTGTAAATCCAATTTTTATTGATCTAGGGTTAGATGGTACAGGGAACAGTATTGTGTTCTTGGATGGATTATCACATTTCATGGTGAAATAGGAAAATATTTATTTTATTTTTAATTAAATAGGTTTATTATTGTTAATTGCGTAATAACAATAACAATTTATCATCGACATGCAAAAATAAGGTGTGGCCCTAGCATCCGGTCATGTGACATTTTACAACACGAGCGGGAAATTCAAATATTTAAAGTTTGTTTGGTCGATTACTTATGAGCTTGTCCTATTTTATGCTTTTCATGATCAATGATATGACTATGAATATTTATGAAAATGGAAGATATGCTATGCCAATGCGACGATTCTGTTGTTACAGCGAAGACATTAAGGAGACGCCGGTGAAGGAGTCGGAACCGGAAGAGGATCTCGAGGATGGTGAAATCGAAGATGACGACGATGATGATGTACAGGAAACACCACAGCCGCAACCGGTTCCAACGCAAGTAGTCGATACGCTGCTGCCAGCACCGCCGCCGCAGCCGCCTCTTAATGCGACAGGCGCGGCGAAAGGTGAAAAACACAAAGATAAAGACGATAAGGAGCGTGTAAGCGAAAAGGATAATAAACGTAAAAAGAAACGTTTGACTGAAGCCGAAAAAAGCGTGATGAAGTTGCATAAATTGGAACGGATGGAACGTGAAAAACGCGATAAATATCGCCGGGATCAAAGTATGAAATGATTACTTTTCTGTTGCGTGGTTTGTTTTAGACTTTCGATACATTTCTGTTTTCAGTACATCCGCAACCAATGATTGATCCTATTGATGATTACGCCGTATCTTTAGAGAAGGCGCTTGCTAAGGTTCTTCGCAAGGATAAAAACTTGAGCGACGAAGAGAAGGATGAAAAGGAGGAAGTTAAACGGGGAAAGAAGCGAAAAAAGAAAGACAAACATAAAAAAGTACTGCTTGCGTTTACGATTTTCTAACTTTTTACTACAGTTAAGTAAAACTGTATTTTTTTGTGTGTAATAGGTAAAGAGAAATAGACAAGAATCGCCAAAGAATCCAGAGGATGAAATCGAACGGACGGACTTGATAATGGACATACACCATCCGAAGTCAGAAGGCGATTCGACTGACACGGAATCTTCTTCGGACAAAAGTGAGATTCGCAAGCGGCAGCATAACAACCGGGATAAGAGAGGTGGTTTTGATAACAAGAATCGGCGGGATAGGAGGGACAGAAGTCGAGATCACAACAACGATAACAAGCGACAGAATAAAAATATGCCGAAGCGCAATGTTGGGATTTGCTTGTATTACTTGCAAGGCAAATGCAATGATGTTAGTAGTTTTTTTTTTCGGTTATTTCAATAATTTGCATTACAATTTGGATTTTAAAGTTTTAATTATTTAGGCAAAACATTGTAAATGTAAATTTTTCAGGACAATTGCCAATATTCGCACGATTGCGTCCAACCACTGAAACTGGAACTATGCAAATTTTATTTGTTAGACTGTTGCGCCAAAGGCGATAAATGTCTGTACATGCATTCGGATTTTCCGTGCAAATATTATCACACTGGAATTCCTTGCCCGTTCGGTGATGACTGCAAATTTGCACATGGTGGGCCCCTAGCCGAAGGTAACTATCATTTTTCTATTCCACGTTCAGTCCAATGTTGTTTATTAATCGAATTTGTTTAGGTGTAAGGCAAATATTATTCAAACACATTGAAACCGCCCCGAAGGAAATTCTAGGCAACTTTCCACGATTAAGCCGCGAAAATGCACATATGATGATAACGCAAGCGCAGAAAAATCTCGAAATGCGTTTCGGTAAGTCCAAGGAAGAGACTAGCTCGCAAAGTAAACCGGAACAGCTGCAGCAGCTCCCTTCGTTGTTTGACTTTGCCGGATTCACTGACAACCATACGGATAACACTCAAGATCACGATCATAAAAGTGGTAGTGACAAGAAGGAAAAACGTCAGCGTCCGTCGCGATGGCAGGACCCTGAACCGGAAAAGACACAAACTCAATCACAAATGCAAATGCCAAATTTGCCGCCTGGTTTCGGCGGAGGCATTAATTCCGGTTTCAAGGATCAAGATATGCGTGTTAACAGGTAGTTTTAATTGTTTGCGCATTTTAAGAATGAATTGAATGTTTTTCGTTTCTTCGTAGTAATGGTGATATTGATATGCGAGCTTTACCGGCGATCCAGTCCCATCATCATCAAACGATACATTCAACGGATATTGTCAATCCCAATATTTTCACGACGCAACCCCCGCCGATGTTACCGCCGAATATAAATTTGCAGACCTTAAATCTGCAATTGTTGCAGCAAAGCTCGGGTTACGGGTTGATGAACCCGAGTATTTTGACACAAACAGGTTTAGTTTCCGGCCAAACATTCATATCATCACCACCTGCTGATGTTAGTGATGGACTGAAGAATATTCCACCGGTCGACATTGAGCAATACAGGATGGATGCGAACGCTTCAAAGGCGAATCCCGGTAATATTGACTTTACCGAAGATGTTGATTTGCGTCCCCCAATGGCAAAGAGGAAGAAGGACACGGACAAACGCGATTTGCCATCTGTAAATTTAGATACCCGACAGTTACATGTAAAATTTCATAAATTACCGCTTTGTTTTTATGTTTTTTCATGCCTATGTTGTTGTTTTTTTTTTAGGTGCAACAAACGGATACAGCTGACGAAGAAGAAAACGCTTTACAAATTGTTATGGACGAGGAGGAACCGAAGAAAGATGATGCTGATAAAGAGGAGGATACTTCGTTATACGCCTTGCCGAAAACCCAACGCGATCTCTTCCAGCGCATTCAGCAACAACAAAAGTTCAACGCGCCACAAAATGAAGAACGCGAGCAAGATGAACATTACCAAAACATCGATTGGTATTCAGACGACGAAGACGATAACAAGTTGACGATTGAGCATGATGACGACGGCGGGAATGTGGAGTCACAAGAGCAGGAGATGATAGACGACAGTCCGGCTGAGCCCTTAGAACCTCACGCCGTCGTCGAACAGGTAAAGTTGGGCGATCTCTCCAAAATTGATATTTCCGCGGAAGTGTCGAAACTACTCTCGACGATACAACAAAATTCGAAACCAACCGATCCGCGGACAAAGCCAACGCAGGATTCTGAGACTTCGACTAGGGATCCACGATTAGCACGGCTCAACAGTACTGAAACTCAAGAGAAACCGGAACCGATGACGATCTACGAACAGGCAAGTGAAAAGGACGTTGATTTACGGAGCGATCAGCGCGTAGGTCGCACCGATGTCGATTTGCGAAACTTTAATCTGCCGTTTAAGAGCATGGGGAATTACACGCCTGCATCGGAAATCGATGCTAGCATAAGCGCGCATCCGGCAATCACATGGAGAGTGTACATCGTCGAAGTACCCAAACCGGATTACACCGGCTTGAAATTATCCGCTTCCGATGCACAGACATCCGGGGATCCTAGACTTCGCAAGATTTTCCGACTGAGCACGGAAGAGAAAGACAGCCCGGCGAGTCCTGGCGCATCACCCAAAGCCGTTTCAACGCCAACACCTCGCATCGACCCGCGCCGGAAGCGAGCCATTGAACAAGCAGCGCAAGCGGCCGCTGATGCTCAAAATAACGAACTACCTTTGACCTACGCGCAACAACTTACTACCCTGCAATCGTCCCCGTTCTATCAGTCTTTGACCAGCAACCAGAAAGTGATGCTCAATCAGGAACTTGCGAGTCGTAACGACCAGTCCGGCATGTCTGATCCGATAATATCAGCTATGCTTTCGAATCTTGGCTTGCAAAATGCGCCACAAGCGCATCCAACGCCCCAACAAACCGGTCAAGCGTTGAATATCCTCAATAATTTGACCGGATTCACACAGCCGACTCCTTTGTTGGGCGTTGGTGCGCTTATGGCGAATACGCCGCCGAATTTAGGGCAAGGTTTATTGGGACCAGCGCCAACGCACTTGCAAGACTTTCATCAATTGGCTTTCGATCCGCGCAATGGCGCTGGTTTGTTAGGTACTGCACCAAATGTTGCTGCATTTACTGCACAGGAGTTCACTGGTGCTTTGGCAACTGTCGGAAATGTAAATGTTGTTAATCCGAATGTTGGAGGACCTGTTGGAGGTAATTATAACGATGAATTTTATGATCAAGGACCGAATGCCAATTATCAGCAGCAAAATGCGAACAATCAACGAGAATCCAACAGTAATAATCGTTTTAATAATAACAATAATAATAATACGCGTGAAAATCGGAATAATCGGCGTGGACGCAATAACAATAATAATCGGAATCGTAACAATTTTTTCCGACGACAAAATAACAATCGGAATCGTAATAATAGTCCCAGTTAACTAAAGACGCAAAAATCTTCATAAATCCAGGGGAAAATATGCGTTGTAACACGAAACGGTAGTGATTTTTTTTAAACTAATGAATGAACTGAAGTCTATCGCTTAGTTTCGTGGGACAAACCGTAAAAAGACGAAATCGGTCTGTGATTTTATTTCTTATCGTTATAATTATTTAAATGAATCCTCAACAATCGATTGCCTATCTGTGCATATAGTTTGTACTTACATTGTTTGTGCCTCGGCTGAGTTCAACTTGAGAATATGAATTTAATTTGTAATTTTTCTTTCTTTCGCGCTCCGTTGGAAAAACCCGAAATTGAAAGACCTACGTAATCATGGAAATCAAGTGCCAAATTGATTTATCGTTTATGTTTATAGAGTCTCTCTAGTTTCTTCAGTCAACACTTTGACAGATTAGTGTTATTTGTTTCCGCTTAATTTTTAGTTACATATTGAAGCACGCACTGTATATAAGGTTTAGAGTAATATTAAGAATACTTACTTAATAATGCAACAAGAACGAACAAAAGTTACAATGTTTGTTTGTGTTTTAATTGATAATTCAGTGTTGAAACGTTGAAATTGAAAGTAAGCAACTGCAACTCTTCAGAATAGATATTTAAGTGTTGATTAAGTTTTACGAAACTATAGGTATATACGTAAGATGTAGATATAATAATACAGAGTGATCAGAAATGATTGACACATCCATTTGTTTGCGAGTAATTATCTATTATCACTTATTCTCCATCCATTGTCAATCATTTTGGATTGCGTATGAGTTCTTGAATTTTATATTCGTACTTCGTACATATTTAGCTACATAAAATAGTTTCTGCATAGTGTGATGTTATTTACTTTCGATTATTTTGAGTTTTGAGAACAATTATATGATTACTGTATTTTTAAATTAGTTTCGCGGATTCTGTGTTATGGTTTAAGGCTTTTGCTGATTGCAAAACATGCAGAAACTGATGATTTTACTCTAACAAACGACTTTCCGGCCTGAAATTTTATGCTATGTTATCTCGAATTCAAATTAAATTCCAGCTCTATTAGGATCGTATGAGCGCTCGCGAATCATTGAGGCTTGTTATCCAAATGGAACGTACCCGTAGTATATATATATATATATATATATATATATATATATATATATATAAAACCAAGATCACTAAATTGAACAGGTTGCCTCGTTCTCAAAAGAAAGTTACGCGTCATCAAGCTTGCCCTTTCCTATTGTATTTTGAATGAGCACGTTTACTGACGTGACGTCACTTAAAAGAGAACGTTACCATCCAACCTCAAACTTATAACTTCATTGATCCAAACAATGCATGTATATTTTGTTGCATATGCTGAGGCGCTTATACCCATCCATCTACAGTTGGTACTTTGAAGTTCTAAACCTAAAGGACAGTTGTTTGACGACATTGTTCCTCACGCCATGAAGTTAGCCAGCGAAGGAATTATTTATTTGGCTTTGAGAGATTGGTGAGTACTTTTAAATATTTTTTAATTAATAAATAACAAATTGATAGATACATAAGAAAAAAAATATAGTGTAACAGTTAACATTTTTGTTTTGTTGCACTTCTTCGTTCTTTATTATTTCAAATTTACCAAAATTATATCAGTGCACTTCTGGAAGAGTGTGTTTTGTTCTCTTTTTACGAGTTTTCGATAATTTGAAAGATAATTTTGCATCGATTCTTCTTGTAGCTGTAGCATCAGTAATTTATCAACATATTTACAAATAATTAATGAATTATAAACGAAATTAAAAATAATATATAGAAGCAAATACACATCATCATAATCTTTCTTGCTAGGAACGACAAGAAACCAGATTATAAAAGAATCGAATCAAGATTCAATTATATAAATTGCTAATTAATCGCGCACCTAACAAATAAGCCAAAAAACAAGACCTTAAAACAAACAAACAAAATGAAAATAAAACTTAAAATTCAATTCAATCAATTTCTTCGGTTTTTACTGATTTCCATTGCGTATTACTTACTCAATTCAACAAAACACAATAGCTAATAGTTACGTTTTCAATTAATTGTTGACTCTTAGCTTTCTTTTTTTCATTATCATTTCAGCTGTTGCAGTTTTAATCTGTGAGTAGGAGAATCAAGATTTACAGAATAGACATTTTACAGTTGATAGTTTGATAGTTACAAATATGTCGCAAAATGGCAATGGAAAAAATAATATCACTTAATTATTATCCAATTGCAATCATTTCTTTCTTCGTCTGATTCTGCTTGGACGCATTCAACATCAGAAACAATTAATTCTGATTGGAATCATTTCACTTTATACAAAAATTAATTTTCTGTGTTTTTGTTAGAACATTTATCACGGCTTCTCGGTATGTCCGTCCACCTTCTTTCTTATTATCGATTTTATTTATTGTACTCGTTATTCCAAGAAAGCACTGAAGAAATGTGTTTTCGTGGAAAAGCCGATACAACAAACCATAAAATATAAGAGTAATAGTAATAGGGTATCTTAATAAATTTATCATTTTTAGTTTAAATCAGACTAGCGAGTTTTTATATCATTTTTATCAATAGCATTCATCACTGAATTTCTTAACAACAACAAAAAAACACTTTCATTTACCATTGTTTACCACCAACGAGCGAGCATTCTGTTTTTTGTTTCTTTCATTAAATTCCTTCCACTTGGTACAATTTACCCACCGCATTTATAGTGGTGTGGTCTTGTTAATGCTGAGGACTAACGAACCAAATAACTTGATTTTCTTATTGCATTCTCTCCCAATGAAATGAATTTTATTTTTTTGAGATGGCAACCTTGATACTTAGAATAACTTCATTGGCTTATTGGTTCATAGTGATTAGTGGCTCGTTGATTTGATTTGTTTGTATTGAAATCTTTGAATCCATTCACGTAAGCTAATCAATGACAACATAAGGAAGAATGCGTAACATATCGCCGTTGTATGATGGTCGATCAAGACATTCGTGAAACTCGCGAAATATCAACGCATCATTCGTCTTCTTCTCCGTACTATCACGATCGATAAGAACGTCTTTGATATCTTGTTTATCTTTACAACTACTATGATTACTATTACTATTATTATCATAATCATCATGTCCAAGTCCACGTGGAGCATTTCGAGCATCGTATTCTGAAATACTGTACTTTTTGTAATTTTCGCTACACGCCGCGTCCCGTTTCGCAGGCAGTTCATAGAAATTAGGCACTATATTCACATCATTTAAGTTTCTACAACCATCATCCACCGAGTTATCACCCGCAATGCACTGAACACGACTCATTTCATTGTTAAGCGGAAAATCGACCCTTTCATCAATATTATCGCGGTTTCCATCGGTTTTCGATTGGAATTGCGGTGTAAATATGCTACTACCATAGTTCCCATTCAAGTTATCAATGCACGTGGTATGTAACTGATCGACTTTACCATCAACATCGTCAACATCGTTCAGTCTATACTTCTCGTTAAGTTTCACACGCGCCGGACAATTGTCGTCAATGCGAAACTTGAGTTCCACCACTTCATCTTCGATCTCTTCAAGAACGCACAAACATTGCCCGTCATCATCGTCCTTACAATCTGCGTACATAGACGATGAATCAATCGGTGGCAGACGACTGAGTGCTTCTTCAATTGATAACGAGGGAATATAGTGTACGTTTTCGTGCAGCAGTTGGCCATCAATTAACCCAGCGTTCGATTGCGACTCATACGACGAAAAACCCTGTTCGTCCAAGTGATGTTTCATCTTACTTGGCAAATCATCAACGACCACGATTTCATCCTCGTCATCTTCGGGCGAGTCTGGTCGTGAAGTAGGTTCCGGAGTGGTATCTGAAAAGCTCTTCAACGGCGGAGTCGTATGATCCTTATTGTTGTTACGTTTTTTCACGCGGTTACCGGAATTCAACTTTTGATCGATGAGACTGACGCGTTCGGTGAGTTTGGCTGCTCGCTCCCGCCAGTCTTCAATGTTCTTCGCCGGCGAAGTTAATGGTGCAGCTGGTGTTGGACAAGCGTTACCAACATGCGAGCGATTCTGAAGACTTTCGATGAGTTCCTGTGTGGTTTTCACTTTGGCATTTCCACGCGACACAGCCATTTTATTTGAAAATGATGATTCGGCTTCTTCGATGAGATTCTTATGATTTTTTGACCCTAAAGCAGCAAAAACTTCAACACAAAGAACCTACACAACTTACAAGAAGAAGTAAGTACCTTTTTTGCGTCCACGTTTCTTAGGCTGTTGTTCTTCGTACAGCGGTTCGTTTTTTACGTCCGGCATACTCGAATTCGAATCGGAATTAACAACGACGACTGGTTTATTAGGCACAATGGGAACATCTTTGAATGACGAATTTGAATTGTCAGAGAAATCGTAATCGAAGGCGGTAGGCACGCCATTCGGTCGATGCTTTTTTATTATGGGTGGCTCCAATTTCGGCGGTGGTCGTTTCTTGCTCTCTTCGACGACGACAGCGTGAACTGGGTGGACAGGACGCACTTGTCCATTTGTCGTCGCGGTTGCGTTTAATAACACATTCTCGGGAGGATTGGCGACCAGGACTATGTTACGCCATTTCTTTACTAACAGCTTGGCGCGCTTCGCCAGCGTTTCATTTGATATATGCTTTCGTAGCTCATTGATGTGTTTACCCAGTCGGGTGGTCTCCAGCATCTCTTTGGTGATTGTGACTTTTTCAAGCAGTGTAATGACTTCGATGATCGTCGCCATATTAGTAACCTGTAAGTGCAAGAATTAATCATCTAATTGCTTACCATAATTAAGCATATTGGGTAAAAAGTTGTGTAAGGTGAAGAAAAAAAGTATCCAAATAGAGGTTAAGTTCGTAGTTGTTTTTATCGTCGAATACATAATCACAAATAGGACACTGAAATTAACATAATTTGTTGTCGCTTTTGATTTTAAGTGCAAATGAGAGAGGCCTTTTTCAGTGATGTACGTATGCATAATTAATAATCTCCGAAGCAAACGCATGATGCGTTCTGACGCTGCTTCCTTTTTCCTGGCCTGGTCTGCGTATTTATTGTTTTCTGAGATGTTTCTGGGTAAAAATTCCATGAAAATGATCTAATCCCAATCTGGTGTACTCCGTTCCTGTATAACGTGCCGTGCTGTGTGTGTGTGGTTTGGTATCACATCATCACTTGTATGCATTGCACAGCATACGAGCACATAACACACGATAGGACTGAATATACATGGGGACACGATTTGTTTTTTGATGAATCAAACATTTTCGTAATATTAGCTTATTCTGCTTACATTATAATTGCCGTCTAATGCACCGAGTAGTTTTTGCGTTATTTCCGTTATGTTATTCTGCATTTAATATCGGTTTGTAGCGATAAAACCGAACGTATTTGGCGAGGACCGTCCGTAGCTCTACACGGCAACAATGGCGGCGGTACATTGCGTTTTCGACACTCTACGAAGGCGCACTGTTGTACAGGGAACATGGTGAACCCGAACACACTGAAGTGGGGATCGGCCGGACGGGCCGAAGCATCCGAATGCGCATCTTGTCCAGCAGCCGATCATACACGAGCACAGCAATCGACGCGCCACTTTACCAGTGCGCATGCTTCGTAACAACAACCAGCATAGTATAGACGTACTCATTTTGTTCCATCTTTATTATTTTCATTCATCAACACAGGCGAAGACGAGAAACATACGTTTTTGATAACGAGATATGTTACTTTCACTTCATTTGCAATTTTCATATTCATTCGCCGATTTGGCGTGGAGTCGACTCGACATATCCAAATGGCCGCCATTTTCGTAGCGTCATCAGTCACGTTACATGTTTTTTTTTCATTTTATGCTTTTATGGAAAGAAAACTTCGTATAAATAGAAATATATTATTTAATTTTGATATATCTTATCTGTATATGTACATAATTGATTATTTTAATTGCTAAATTTGAAATTTATTTAAACTTCTTGCAATAATCCGAACTCGTCTTCATTTGCCATCAACGCCTCAATGTTGTAAAATGCTGCGTGCAATGTTATCAATGTAAACGAAGCACCGATTACCCAAAATATAACACCGTGTGCCCCAACCAAATAGAATATGGGCATCGAGCACAGCGCCACGATGCCGTATTGTTGCGCCAGAGTTAGTTCCTTGCCCATGAATATTAGTTTCTTCTCCGCATGTCTTTTCGACAGTTTATAGCCGCAATAGAACGAGCCTGCGATTGCTATCAAAAGCAACGGGCTTGTTATCCTAAAATTAAACAACAAAAATTAATACATTTTTGAAAAGTCACGCAAATATGAAATTTGTTCGGATTTACGAAAATCATGTTGCACTTACAGACAGTAAACAATAAGTCCTAAGAAGACAAACACATAATTACTTTGAAAGTATTCAATATTCCGCATAATGCGACGACTGAGTCGCGGTATTGAAGGCGGCGCTTTGAAGTTGCTCGTCTGCAAAAATATTAGCCATGGTCGTACGTTTTGTCGTTGCTGGGCGATCCAGTCCTTCGGATCAGGGATTTGTGTTGAGAATTGCAGAAAGCTTTCCATTATGGAACAAATAGGTGGTTATTTAGCAAAGACATATTTTATTTCTTGCGAACTTTCGCGCTTTGTTGATTTATCAAAAGATGTAAAAAGTTTACCTGGCTAGAGTTGATTTCTGGGGCACAGCTTGTGGCGACATATCCCCCGACACATCTACATCCACGGTTGTATCAGTCATGATTACAAATCGAATATGTTAACCAATTTAGTAAAAATTAAGAAAATACCATTTAAAAGTTTACAAGATTTTGCACGACTTGACTCTACTAATAAAACATTAAAACGTCAGCATTGGTTTTGTGTTAACGCAGTGCAATCAAAACTTTTTGCGAGACGTCAGCTAACTGTCAATGTGACAGTTGACAGCTGACTGAGTTGACGTAAGCGCAGAATCTGGGGTACGATCGACTTTTTTACAAGGCTGCACTATTTCTACTGAGTATGCTCGGGACATTCGGGTCTCTAAATCGAAAGCACCCTATGTTGGAATGTGGAAAATTTATGGCGGGCAATATGTTTTTTTTTTAAATTAATTGGAGTAATGAAGCTTTTTAATTCTTATAACTAATACTAAATACAGAACTCACGCCGTATGAATGAGTGAACTACAAAGATAATGTGTTTTCGGGAGTTAATTCGATTTTTTTAAATTTTTTTTATGAAATACCATAAATTGACCCTTAAAAAAATTACTGAAAAATATAGAGGCGATGGTTTAAATTGTGAATAAATGAAATAAATGCATTGCGATTAAATCAAGTCAATTTTAAAGTGAATGAATGTTTTTCAAATTTGAATCTAGTCATTTACTTTTCTACGGACATTGATGCGCATGTTGCGCGAGACACTTGAATCGATTCTTTACTTCCCTCTACCCCGTTCATTCTCTAATCGCAAATATACCAAGCACCGAAACCGAATTGCTATCACTTTTGTGTTTGCGATTAAAATAAAATATCAGCATTGCGCCTGTACACCACCGAAGATACAACTCTACCTTACTGAAATACATTTCACCTTAACTTTCACTGAATCATCTTATCAGTGTTAATATCGCTTCGTTTAGGTGTTCTACGTAAGTCGTTGCAAATTTGTGCGACTTTAGTAAGTTATTCATTATTCAATGAAACGAAAAAGTGTACGACTTCGAAATAAAGTCAACAAAACAATATATTGAAATGGAAATGTTGCAATAACGGGCGAATTGAAATTAATCGATTTTGGACAAATGCAATATGGGCCTTAAATTAATGGTTTGCGTTGTATTGGTAATACTAGGAACGGTGATATTTCAGGATGTAGGTTCGCAAGATGCACAGGTGAAGCATCCCGAATTGCCAAGGCTGTAAGTTCGCTCACTTTTATTTCCATATACCTAATTATAAAGTTATCATGTTAAACAATTTGCAGGGTGCGAAATTGGGCTGAGAAATTAGGCGGCGAATTATGGTATTTCGGTGAGATGGTTACGCGAAGAAGCAAAGTGGTAGAGGTATGCAAACAAAAATGATCATTTGCTAATTTAGGTACGTAAATAACAAACTTTTTAGAGCTACCGTCATGCGATCGTCACCGCAAAGGACGGGATGTCCCTCTTGGAAGACATCAAGGTGCGCGTCAAGTCAATGATGGATAGAAAAGTGGCCGCTGTTAAGGTAAGTGTTTGGAAGGACTTCCTCAATCGATTTATAATACCTGAAATGATTGCAAATGTGCGTTTAAAGAGGGTTATGGATTTTGCGGAAAATGTTGCCGCTAATGCACCGGATGTAGTCAGCGCCGATTACGATTATTACAGTACCAAGGATTTGATAAACTCTGCAGCACCACCCGAAGAAAACGACACTGATGAGCAGGTATTAATAATTTTTATATAAAATACTATATAAATATAATTGTCTAAAAAGGACGAAGATGAATTTGCGGACACGCAGCAGTCGGAATCCTTGCGACAGACATTGTATCGCAATCGTGAACAAGAAGACGTAATACCTCATTATGCTTCCATGATGCAACCTGATCAGGATTATCAGATGGATCAGGATCAGGAAACTGTACTCGATCGGGAACAAGAAGAGGAACGAGAGGAGTCCTCGCCTGATGCTGGCGATGAAGATGATTCCAAGATGGAGGAGATGGACCGGAAGCTTGATCCTGAGGTAATAACGTAACTTTCTCCTTCTTTTCATGTAAGTACCTACCTAAATTTGTACGTTTTATTGTTTCAGGAAACGGAAGAAGACGAAGTCGAACAGGAACCCATGGCTAGCTTAAAGCCTCCCGTTGACAGACGACGACTGCCTCTCTATCCCAATCCAAGTTTCTACAATATACCGGTGAATATGAATGTGAGCGCCGTGCATGTACCCAGCAACGTATTCGACAGATGTAAGTAAATTCACTTGCTTTTGATGCGGGTTTTGCAGTCAGAAAAAAGTTGTTTGTGGTGTCTAACTTATATTATAATTCAGCACCGGAAGTTATCAAAGGCATAAAATGGTCGGAGAAATTGGATGAAAGCTTCATACACAACTATAAAGAAGACCCGAGCGCTTCTTGGCAATATTTTGGAAGTTCGACAGGTTTCATGCGACAGTATCCAGGTATGTACATACAACAAATTGTTATATATTTTGCTTTACTTATCCAAGCATCCAACGAATTACGAAACGATCCTTAACCTTTCGTTGTTACCATCAGCCATGATTTGGAATCAAGAGCCAGTCGATTTGTACGATTGCCGTATGCGAAGTTGGTATATTGAGGCAGCATCCTCACCGAAAGACATCGTCATTTTGATTGATCGTTCGGGATCGATGACTGGCATGCGTCGTGAAATCGCACGGCACGTTGTCTACAACATTCTGGATACGTTGGGCAACAATGATTACGTCAACATTTACACGTTTAGCAATACAACCGAACCGTTAATTGAATGCTTCGATGGGCATTTGGTGCAGGTATGAAATTTGAAAATCAGCCAAAATTTATTTCTTCATTTCTGACGGCGAGAACATTTTAGGCTAACTTGGCGAACGTGAGAATGTTCAAGGACGCCATGGCGATGTTCAGAACCGAGCAGATTGCGAATTTTTCTTTAGCACTCACTCAAGCCTTCGAGTTACTTCAAGATTACCGAGAGAATCGTCCTGGAGAGGGTTTGTTTGTGTTGTGATTTGTTGAACTCATTTCTAATTAATATGTTGCGCCGCAACAGGAGCACAATGCAACCAAGCAATCATGTTGGTCACCGATGGTGTCTACTACAATTTCAAGGAGATCTTCAAGGAGTATAACTGGAAGAATTTGCCATTCATGCCGGTGAGAGTCTTCACGTATTTGATTGGTCGCGAGGTTTCGGACGTGCGGGAAGTTAAGTGGATGGCTTGTGCTAATCAAGGTAATAGTTGAATGATAAACTGTTAATCAGTTTTCAAATTTCTATTATTTTTTAGGATATTACGTGCATCTGAGTACTTATGCGGAGGTGCGCGAGCAGGTTCTGAACTATTTGCCGGTGATGGCACGTCCCATGGTTCTGAATCCATCGAACAAGCCGAATCCGACGTGGAGTCCCGTTTATGCGGATGTGACAGATCCGAAATTGACGAATTGGTTGTGGGTAAATCGCGAACGGAATAAACAACGCGATCGGTTCTTGTTGTATCGGCGGAATCGCAATCGGACAACGTTTTTTATTGACGACGTCATCGATCGAAAGTTCCTTTATAATCAAAGAAGGGTAAGAACATCAATATTTTTATCATATTTGTATGCAAATACCAGAAATTGAAGAAAGGAACACAAAATAATTCCAACTACAAGTTTATCGGTCGTGCTAAGACATCGTTTTTTCACTAAATCTAATTCAAAAATGATTACAGATGGATTACAACAAAGATGAAGTTGAAGGTGAATTTCAAATCTATCGCTTGATGACGTCAGTCAGCATGCCCGTGTACGATAAGCGTCAGAACGCTGTAAGTTATTTCATCTTTTATCTTGAGAATATTTTTCTTAACACAACACACTCCGCATAAATATATATATACAATATTCATCGAATCTGTTTCATTTTATGCAGTGCGAACGAAAGAACAAAAGTTTTTTCAACTTTTTCCACCTCTTCGTTTATTTTGTTAAATTGTAAATTCCATAAATGATTTATTTTGAATTTTTCGCAGAACATTTCAGAAAAAATACAAATCAACGAAAAAATCTGGATAACGGTTACCAAGGAGGTAAACTTACAAAAGCAAAGCGCAAAACTTTTTCTTGTTTGCCAGCCAGTAATATAATTAATCATCGTTTAAACGATTCTAACTTTAGCGATTTATATTTCTAGCTGATATATTTACCATTGATTAATTATTAACGAATTCTTTTATTGAAACAAATTAATATAAGCGCTACCTATTTTAGTCGACAGAATAAGCAACTAGATGAGTTTAACATAGGAACTTAGCCTTTTTTTGGTATACCTACATACTTAATTATTATGGTTAACTAGTTATTTGTTATTTCTATAGTTATAGAGTAGGTATTTGCTCCTCGCTTAGGAGGAGGATAAACATACATATATTATAGCTAAACAACGCCAATGCCGTTGAGTCGAGTTGACCAATTGGCAATTGATATTAAACTTGTAGTACCTATGAACTAATTAAACTAATTATAGTAATTTGTAATTATTATTGGATTAGCTGATGCGTTATTATTATCGTAGTTCAGTGTTACAAATATAATTTGAAAAATTTAATATAAGTATAAAGAATCGATCATTTTTCAGACGAGAATCGCTAATCTCCTCGGGGTTGCTGGAACTGACATACCTATCGAAACTATTGAACGATTAATGTTACCATATCGAGTAAGTTCCACCTCAGACTTTCCTATTTCGTAAAATTAGGATAATATTGACATTTTCATATTTTTATTTTTTAGGTTGGCGTCAATGGTTACACCTTCATTGTCACCAACAATGGTTACATTTTGATACATCCAGATTTGCGTCCTGTGGTAAGTTGAGAAAGTCCTTATTTCGAGTTGTATCGCTTTATTTATGACTTTGTGTAAAAAGTTTCAAGGAATATTGAAACCAGCGTACAATCGTGTCGACGTCATCGAAGTAGAGCTCTTCGACGACAACACAGAGCCACGCGAATTCAGCGAAGACATGATTAAGTTACGCGCTGCCATCATCAATCAAACAACTGGACAGAAAGAGTTTCGTGTGAAATATCATATTGACGAAATGGTTAGTACACTTACTTATTTTCTACAAAAAAAAAACTTCAACTTCAACACTCATTTAATGTGTGGTGTGATTCTCAGAATCGTATAATGTTCGGGAAACGGCATTACTTTTACAAAGGAATAGAAGACACACCTTTTACGCTCGTCCTAGCTCTGCCCGATCGTTATGGTCTCAACGAGATTGAAACGAAGGAGGACAAACATCGAATTTTCGTAACTCATAATAATAATTTAACGCAATTTTTCACCGGCAACTGGACCGTACACCCCGACTGGCTGTACTGCCGCTACTTTCACAACAAACATCATTTTGATAGTCCACAGGACGAACTGCTGCATTTCCTGGATAAGATGAGCACGCCCGGCTGGAAGTGGAATAACAATTACAGCGATTGTGATCGGACGCTGATCAATCGGGTTCTCAATGATGCACACGACACTCAATGGTTCCATGAAAATATTAGCGCAACCATTAAGGAAGAGAATGGGTATGTGTGATTGCAATTTATTGTATTTCATATATTTTGTTGTTTATTGATGCACATCACTTACTCTTTGCAATTTCCATTCAGCCCGATTGCCATGTTAATGGCTTTATTACCAAGGTACAGTAATACATGCACAGTTTTTGTTATTTGAAAAATCTTCATTTTCTTTGTCACAGAAAATCCAAACCATCAAATTGAATTGTTACAGGTCGTAAGTGTAAATTGTGTGTGTGTGTGTGTGTGTGTGTGTGTGTGTGTGTGTGTGTGTGTACTCTCATTTTCTGTAATCGCAACTCTAGCAATCGCGGAAACACAAATTGACGAATTTATTTGCGAAAACATTTTATCCGTAGGCAATTCTGGGACGTGATTTGATAAACTTATTACCAATTTGCAAATTACTTTTGATTATTTTTGTGCTGCCAAGGAGTTTTTCTCATCTATTTTCTTATCAGTAGGCAATTCTAGGACGTGGTTTGATAAACTTATTACCAATTTGCAAATTACTTTTGATTATTTTTGTGCTGCCAAAAGGAATTTTTCTCATCTATTTTCTTTTTATTGATACCTTTTGGCCTTTATAATTGAACTTATTCTAATTGTTTATAATTCCAGGCATGAATTCATTCGTCGGTTCGGCATCACAGTGGCCTTCTTGGCAACACCGAGTGGTTTGACACGATGGCAAGATTTCCCACAAAATACCGGAACACGTAAAGCAGCAAAAACGGAACCGTGCGTATTATTTTTATTTATTTTTTATCTACCCAGCTGCAGTCTAAATGCATGAATTTCTTTCCGTAGGCATTTCCATCAAATACACAGTCATGCCATTAACGAAGTTTGGTATCGCCGAGCTGTAGAGCAACATTACAAACAGCCGCGTAGTTTTGTTTATTCCGTCCCGTTCGACGCCGACTGGGGTGAAGATAATCAAGACATATTAGTCACTGCGAGTCATGCCATTTTCAAGGAAGACAACAAAGATGCTAAGAAGATGAAGGCTGTTGTTGGTGTCATCGGTTTTCAAATGTATCATTGGGCGTTACATAATTTATTCAAGAAGATTACTGATCACGTAAGTGGCTTTTTAATCTACTTCAACGAATGTTAATGTTTTCTTTCTTTGTTTGCTATTAGTGTGGGAATTTACCGTGCAAGAGAACTTGCGAATCTGGCGAAATATATTGCATGCTTGTCGACGACAATGGGTACGTGGTGGTTGCTTATGATCGTAAGCGCACTGGCATGTTCTTGGGTGATTTCCGTCCCGACATACTCGAAATGCTCGTGGAGGAAGGCGTTTACAATCGGACACGGATCTACGACTATCAAGCCACGTGTTTCCCTAATATACCCACCGGAAGTCCAGCATCACTCTTTACTAATGTACGTATCACGAAACATATTCTTCCATCGAATATATAT
>JARJEB010012906.1:0-12712 GCA_030264535.1 Liometoxenus newtonarum | reverse complement strand
TATACAGGCGCATATAACCCACATTAATACCACTCGCGAATAATGGAGCTTGACAGTCTTGACACACGTCAATAGTAGGTCATTATTCCTCTAGAGATTTACTTTACGTCAAGCACATCCCTTCGCTGCATTCAATAATGATATGTGACACGGACTGCATCTAAACGTCATCTAGGATTATTTGTTGAATTCCATGGTTGAATTTTTAAGTTTAAAACCCAAATTAAATTTTGTCGTCGCAGATAAAGTATAGTATTCAATTCGCTCATATGCCCTATTATATGCTTGGGCGATTACTCCGCTCGACTAACGTCTCGCTACGTACACTTCGCCCTTGCGTATAATAGCCTGCATATGCGGTCATTGAATAATATAATACTATCCACGACGACCAAGTAAAACAACAATTATTAGATGTGTTTCTAGGCAACTAATGACCCACATTGATATCATTCGCGAATAGTGAACTTGACACACTTTAATATTAGGTCTATTATTCCTCTAGAGATTTACTTTACGCTAATCACAGCTCTTCCCTGCATTCAATAATGATATGTGACACACGCCTTTAACCCTCTCATATATGACAGAGGCCGGTTGTGAAATATTGTCTGTCAAGCAAACGTCTTCACACTGCATACTGCGCAGTATAAAAATTAAATTTTGTCCTTGCGGATAAACTATAGTGTTCAATGAGCGCATATTCACGCTATTAAACGCGAGGGCGAAGGTTACGTAGCGAGTAGTTTAAGCACCATGTATCATAAGCCGTGTTTTAAACGTTATTTTTAAACACTGCTACTCTCACGTTCAAACGTCGACCATTTTGATAGCAACGCAATTTGGGTTGCCTACCATACACTTTAGAAATGTATTTTTTATATGCTTTGTCCATTTTTATTTTATTTACAGTTAAAATTAGCGCAAAATAGATAAAATAGTATAAGAAATTCATGCTTTAAGACGCATTATAAAAGTTGTCCATTGGACTCGTCTTAAAGCACTTATTACTTAACATACTATTGTGATATCACGAAACTATTCTTTTTCTTATTCTCATTCTTAGCAAGTAAAATTCGCATAATCTTCATAAAGATTTATTAGATTTTCTTGCGTGACCCTTGCCAATATATCTGTTTCTATTATACTTATATGCAAATATATGTTAGTCCTTGACTTGATTTTTCGCGAAAACCTTGAAAATGCAAGGATTTACCAATCTATACAGTCAGAGATATATTTATAGATAGATATACGATGACTGCATAATCAACAGAAGCAAAGCATTTAAAATCAAACCAGATCTAATCGTATTGGATGCAATTAATGAAACTTCAAAAAACCAAAAATGTTTTAATTATTTAATTTAGGACTTTAACGAACGACGTAATTAAAATCTCTTGAATAATAAATCGCGGTCGATTTTCTAGAAATTGAAATATAAACTTGAGAATATAATTCAAACCAGCAATTACTCATTTAATCGTTGTTTGTTTAATCTTAAACTTAAAATCAAATGTTTGGGCGTGCAAATATCGAACATTACATAAAACAATCATCAGGATCAGGACGACGTCAGGGGTTAATTTTAATTGCAAGCTATCAAGTTTTTCGCTTTTTCGCATTCAAAAGTTGCACGCACACAATATTCACATTTACTGCACATAACAACCGTGGCATAACATTTTTACTTTCCGACCATATATCGAAGGTATATAGGTATAGGAAAGTAATGCATTTATTTTCCGACCGTATACCGAAGGTATATAGGTATAGGAAAGTAATGTAATCGGAAAAAAATGAAAGTCTTATTTTCCCATGATTCGCGGAGATCCGTTGACCCCAGGTCGAAAATCGATTGTAGAAGTAATTTTGATCGGAAAGTGGCAATATGATGATTGATTACGTTTTGATATCATTAAATTAATGTGCAATATTGCAATTTCCAATTTTCGATCAAAATTACTTCTACAATCGACGATTTATACGAAATCATACTGTATATGGTCGGAAAGTTGTGCGTTGCGAATTTAACGCACCGATATTTTTTTGTAGTTTGCTTTATTTTCCTTTCTTTCGCAGCGAGCGCACAACACGAGAAACCTAAATAAAAATTACCCACAAACACGCGAAGGTTAAACGTCCCGTCGCGTCACTTCACTTTTACCTACCCTAACTTCCTTTCAATATCATTTCGTAATTCGTTCGTTAGGATTTATGCAGAATTTTTTAATTTATCGAATTTTCCTTTTTTCCTTGAAAGTATTACACAAGATTACCAACCTGCATGTAGTGCATAGTTTTATCGTAAATTTTATTATTCCCGAATGTTCTATTGCGTGCACGGTGCACAATTCGCGAGCAGATTGCTGATTGTACAATATATGCGTCATAAATGTCAAATACGTCATCGTCACTAACAAATTAATTTCGTCATGAAATAATTTAAATAGCAATTAACATTTGGAAAATATCAGAGCCAGAGGGCAACGAAATCAGAAGGCCAAAAGTCGTTAATCGAATCTTCAGATAGGTGTGCATTTCGGACCCGGAAAGCGAGATTCGTGAGCAGATCTGTTGAAAACCCGACTTTGAAATGTTCTCCGAAAACATATCTTTCCTCGTTATACCTTCAGTAAGTCGGAAAGTCAAAAAAAATGACCGATTACATATCTTTCCTTATTATATACCTTACGTGTCAGTATGGTAGGAAAGTAAAAATCGATTCGTTAAATTCGCATCGCACAACTTTCCGACCAGTTACCTTACGATTTCGGACTCAGAAGCGAAAACCCGACTTCGAAATGTTCTCCGAAAACTTATCTTTCCTTATTATACCTTCAGTAAGTCGGAAAGTAAAAATTTTGACCAATTTCATATCTTTCCTTACCATATACCTTTAGTATGGTCGGAAAGTAAAAATCGGTACGTTAAATTCGCACCGCGACAACTTTCCGACCAGTTACACTACGATTTCAGACTCAAAGAAGCGAAAACCCGACTTCGAAATGTTCTCCGAAAACATATCTGTCCTCATTATAACTTCGGTAAGTGGGCAAGTAAAATTTTTTATCCGCGACGACCAAGTAAAACAACCATTATTAAGTGTGTATGCAGGTGCATATAACCCACATTAATACCACTCGCGAATAATGGAGCTTGACACACGTCAATAATAGGTCATTATTCCTCTAGAGATTTACTTTACGTCAAGCAATAATGATATGTGACACACGGACTGCATCTAAAACGTCAGCAAGGATTATGTGTTGAATTCCATGGTTAAATTTTTAAGTTTGAAAGCCAAATTAAATTTTGTCGTCGCAGATAAAGTATACTATTCAATTCGCGTATATGCGCTATTATATGCTTGGGCGATTACTCCGCTCGACTAACTTCTCGCTACATAAGCTTCACTCTCGCGTATAATAGCCTGCATATGCGCTCATTGAATAATATACTATTATCGATTTCATATCTTTCCTTATCATATATTTACTTACCTTCAATATGGTCGGAAAGTAAAAATCGGTACTTTCCATCCATTTGCACTAAGATTTCGTCAGAGGAGCGAAAACCCGACATGGAAATGTTCTCCGAAAACTTATCTTTCCTTCCTATACCTTCAGTAAGTCGGAAAGTAAAATTTTTGACCAATATCATATCTTTCCTTACCATTTACATTCAGTATGGTCGGAAAGTAAAAATCGGTACGTTAAATTCGCACCGAAACAACTTTTACCCGACTTCGAAATGTTCTCCGAAAACATTTCGTTCCTCATTTTAACTTGGTAAGTCGGAAAGTAAAAGTTTTGACCGATTACACATCTGTCTTTATCATATTACCTTCAGTGTGTTAAAAGTTAAGGTAAGGAAAGATATGTAATTGGTCAAAATTTTTTACTTTCCGACTTACTGAAAGTATAACGAGGAAAGATATGTTTTCGGAGAACATTTCGAAGTCGGATTATCGTGGTGTAAATTGTCGGAATGTTAAAATGGGTACGTTAAGGTTAAATTCTCACCGCACAACTTTCCGACCATTTACACTACGATTTCGAATTCAGAGAAGCGACGACCCAACTTGGAAATATTCTCCGAAAACATATTCTTCCTAGTTATACCTTCGGTAAGTCGGAAAGTAAAATGTTGCCATTGAATACGAGTATACTTATTCAAATATTACCTATTTATTATTGTCCTTGAACTCCCTTTTTTCCAAGGGTATATTTCGAGGAATTATTATATTTTTCTTTATTATCTTGCTTTAAGTTATGAAATTCTGACGGCTGTGGAAGTGGAACATAATGAAATATTGGAATAATAAATCTAAGGAAAAAAGAAGGATGCGTGCGTGTGACGTCAATTGTTAAACAATGAGAAAATTAATTATATTAAAATCAAACTTAGTTCCACGGTCGGAGAGTTCCATTAAATTTAGTGCAATAGTCAGAATGTTGTGCAGTGCCCATCTCCTGATGCGTTTCTTGTTTTGACCGGAATTTTGTTCACAGCTTATCCAAAAACCACTTTTTTCGAACTCATGAGACTCATTCTCGCATTCGTGAACTAAGTATGTCAAAATCTCGGCCTGGCCCTGAAAGCATTACTTAATGGAATTAAACAATTAAATGCTTGCTCAATGTGGTGAAAACGGAATGTGACAATAACAGGTTGACTATACAAGGACTTCCAAAGAAAAGTAAGTAAATTGTTTGAATTAGATGAAAATGTAAGTAATTGTGTTGTTGACAGGTTTGACAGGCAAGGGTAAACGTGGTGCATATGTGCGACTCATTTGCGTCGTATTTGTAATGTTCATGCATGCATGCATGAACATTTGTAATGTTCATGCATGCATGCATGCATTCGTCCTTACAAGGAACAAGACGAATTGTGCTTTCGAACGATCACTAATCGTTTTTCACGTGAATTTTTTTTTACCTAGATTTTTTCAGTAATGAAATTTATTTCTCCAGCAGAATTTTCCTAAGTTAGCAATTCAATCGGAATTATGGTTTTTTTTTGCAAATAAACATGAAATTGTTTGTTTGAATAGAAATATTCGATATACAGGGTGTCCCATTTTAACAAAAATATGTATGGACAATATTGTTATTCCATATTTAAATTTAAAGAAAACCTGTTTTTAGGGTTTCACTAGATTCTTGATTTTCAAGAATTCTTGTCATGATCTTGACAAATGTAAATAAACAAGATACCGGTTTACATCTTCAAGATGAAAAATGTATATTTTTCTTGCAACAGCACTGGGAAATTGTCCGTAAAAATGACAAATAAAATCTTAAAATTTTCTCAGTTTTCTGGAACATATTCTCTCAGTTTTGTGGAACATAAACATACAGTATGTCCCAGACAGGAAGGGGTTTCAAAGGAAATTTATTTAGAGCGGACTTGCACTGCTGATGGATTTAAAACTCCCAAAACAGTTTAAAATTTTTAAGGAGTCATAATTTTTTTTTTCTAAAAATTTGAGGAAATTTTTTTTATCATTAGAATTACGGAAAATTTTCTAAAAATTTAAATTTTTAAAGTAGGTTTTTACATTTTTCTTTCAAAATTACAATTGTTAGAGAAAAATTTAAATAATTCAAGAACAATTATTTAATTTAAAGCAAGCTTAGTCAAGTTCACCAAAGAATTTCCTTAATGTTTTAACAAACAAAATACCACCTCATCCTGGGTAGATCATACGGTATATATGCTTGTAACCTTTGAAGCTTTCAACTTTTGACGCGTAACCTTGACTCCTTTGATTTGGGGTGAATCACTTCTCTATGACGAGTTGCCCTTGTATATAATTTATTCACATGACATAATCGTTTTTCTTTTATGCATGATGGAGGATCTATCCTTTACGTTTACATTACTCCTTCCAAATGCTTGCTGATTTTTTTCATCGAATAATCCAAAATATTTTCTTTCGGTGTTATTATAAATATTTTATTTTTTCAGCTCGAAATTTGTCTCTGCCATTTCCAAATAAAGCATAAAATTTAATGTTGTAAAGAACATCAATCTTTATTTCTTTGTTTTGTTCGCGTTTTGTTTTACTGATTTATTCGCCAATTCCAGGAATTCCGAATTTCATTTTATTTTTATTCGTACATTACTTACGCAAGACTTTATATCTTCGAATTTCTCGAATGTTCTCCTCGTTGGTTCGGTTCATTGTTGCATACTTAAACAATTTTAGTTGTTCATAATATAGAAAAGCCAATAGGGAAAGCAAATTAATTACAAGTTCCAAGAAGGGAGTAAAACGGAAAATACGAAACTTTAACGTCCCAAGAATCATCATTAGTATTGGAGAAAATATTAGGCAGGACCTTGGTTTATCCTTAAGGTCGAGGACACTGTGTGGATTTTATTCGCACCACTGACGTTCCAGCTCTAATCACTTCAAACTTAATAGTCCTGAGAATTCCCCTCAAATTCCAGGTATTGCTGTTATTAACCAGAACTTCCTGCTTAATATTTATTACTCTCCGGAGCAGAGGCCATCAATTCTTATTAAATTGAATAAATTTTACTTAGTCATATTTAATCACTTCATTGGTAACTATTTTCCAAGGTTACTGGAATCAAATTTTAATAATATCCTTTTTTAGGAAATTGTGGAATATCATTTTATCATCATAATTGGATTTTGTGAAAAGTATTAAATGAAATAATATTTTTTCAAGCGCATTTTTTTATTACCGACATCAACGATTCCATGAATCCTTATCCCTCACCGTTTCGTCCTCAGTGTTCCCTTTTTTTATGGTACTGTAACAAAGCGGATAGATTTGGTGTCAGCTTCACAGGCCGCAATGAACAACACGAACAATCCGCTCTATTCAAGCACCAGGCGCGAGTCCGAAGCATTTCGGAGATCGGAGGTCATGAGCGTGCCGTGCCTCTGATCCCAACCTACATCCGTACTGGCAGACGACTACGGTGCAAGAGGCCGATCGCGAACGAGCTGACGTGAATGGCCACGAAAGAGATTGCCCGCCGGTTGCCCTATAGGGCGCAGCCAGCTGTGCCAAAATACAGATTATCCTCTCCCCTCCCACTGCCCTATATCAAAATTGTGACAGTTAACGCCACAATTTTGATATTTCTATAAAATTATGTTTTATTCTGGTACGATTTCGTTGTCAGTGGTACAACTGGAGCTGAAAATCTAACAAAGTTACTATTGTGAGTCATTAATTAAAAGCCTGTGATCCCAAGCCGGATAACGGCCTACGTCCGTACTGGCAGACGACTACGGTGCAAGAGGCCGATCGCAAACGAGCTGACGCGAATGGCCACGAAAGGGATTGCCCGCCTGTTGGCCTTTAGGGTGCAGCCAGCTCTGCCAAAATACAGATTCCCCCCCCCCCCCTGCCCTATATCAAAATTTTGACAGTTAACGCCACAATTTTGATATTTCTATAAAAGTTTGTTTTATTGTGGTGCGATTTCGTTGTGAGTGGTAAAACTGGGGCTGAAAATCTAACAAAGTTTTAGTATTATGAGTCATTAATTGAAAGTGTATTTAGTTTTGTCGTTCGTTTTTAGTATTCATTCCTTTCTCTCTCTCTCTCTTTCTCTCTCTCTCTCTCTCTCTCTCTCTCTCTCTCTCTCTCTCTCTCTCTCTTCCCCCTCTATAAAACTTGCTGGCTCCCTGGCATCTCGCACCCCCGGCGTGGCCAATATGTAGCGCACGTGTTTGCGCTCGCGATAATAATGGATTACTGGAATTTCGCCAGAACGTACACACAAACACAAATAAAATCACATTTAAAGTTTCCTACCTTTACAATTTTTATACAGTGTGTTCAGATTGCACGAAATTTTCGATAGATTTCGAATTTCGAAATATCATGTTATCATGTTTTTTGTGTTCATAGGTTTGACTCATATTATGACTTAATCCTGGAATTATCCTGTAGATTTTCATGATACTACTGTATAAGTGTACAACGATTCTTGGAAATATACTCTCCTCACCACTATAGGTTCACAACAACAGCAATTCATAGTGAAGCAACTCCATAAAACTTTATTCGAACTCCACGAAATAAATATTCTTACACAATGGTTAGGTGCATGTATGTAGCACTAATGTATGCGCCCCAATGTCATTCATACATTAAAAACATGTTGGCAAAACGGTGTGTGGGAGTTCTAGCCAGTCAAGTTCAACACCTAATGGCATGCCAAGCCAACAAACACAACACGAATACCACCTGAGTCAATGATTATGTGTTGGGGGTTGTAGGGCTACTGGCTGTATGTAGGTATGTAGGATTTGTTACTCATTCCGTTCGATTTCGGGTTGTAAGTCACAAATCATTCCGTTCAGTTTCAGTTAGTTGAGTATCAGCCGGTTGGTGAGATGGTCGATGTGATCATATGGTGTTTGCACTTTTGTGGTGTCAACTTGTAAATAACGAATCAATTAGTATACTTGAAGAAGCAATTTTAGGAATAATTTAATTAGTCAGTATAAGTAAAAATTCAATAAACAAGAACAAATAATTCCAAGTAGCTGTGATAGTAAATAGTGTGATTGAAATTTAATGGTAATTTTGTAGAAGTAGGTATATTATAAATTAATATTTAGAATACTCTAAAATTTGTGCACCAGTAGTACAATGAAATCCTGAATTCTCTCAACTTACGAATTTTTGAGTAATTAAAATACGAATTTTTGAGTAATTAAAATGTTAATCTAATACTCATAAATGTTTTTGAGACTTTTATGATAAATTAAAGTGATAGGAACTTACTTAATATGTAAATATTTAATAAATTTTTTGAAATAATTATTAAAAAAAGTGAATTTAATCGACAATCGTATAATTCAAATAAAACGCATCAAGCCGTCTGAAAATGTAAGTTTTAATTAGGTTGTTATCACTTCTTTATTTTCTTGAATTAATACATTGCACACTTTCGAAAATTGTCGTAATTTAGGAATTGGTTAGGATCCAGATCCAGTCGTTTGGTTCAAATTAATTGCGTAATTGTCTCTGTAGCTGATATTAAATTAGGAACAGGAACAATTTAATTCTCCTTTTCATTTCATTGAAACAATAATATTTTTGACGACTGCTCCTGCCTTAACAGAGCCACAAAGAGGCGCTTTTTCAAAATTTAAATATTTTCAATATTGACATTCCACCAGCCTTACAAATTGGCAAATACTAAAGATTAAATAAATATTACCTAATAATATTTAATTTAATGTACAATTTGAATTACTTTTGGAAATATATTCATTAATATTTTTTGCGACGAGGATCGAAACCGTACGTCTGAATTTCTGGTGCCTTCAATCCCCATCGAGAGAGAAACTTTTCTTGTAAAATTAAAACATTAATGGAAAATATGAACCTAATATTTAATTTGTCCTTTGGCTCCTTCGTCGTTTGGCGCCTATTTCGCCATAGGCTATATGTACGCCTTGGCTCCTGTTCCTGTTGGTTGTCCTTTAGCCTGTGAGGTTTCGCTCGCTCCACTCCAAGCGTGTATAACCCACTGACTCGTTTTTCCTTTCTGCACATTCATCGGCATAGCGGACGAACGCGAACGCATCGCGGAGGGTTTCGAATATAGGGCAATGTGCCAGATCGATATTAACCAAACTTCCATTTGCCACTCACAAACATCACCAAGCTTTTACCTAGAATCCTGTAACTACCACCACCACCACGAACAGTATAAATTCCAGGAAGACAATTTACAACAAATGATCATTAACTTGCAACTATTATATCAATCAACTAAGTTTGAGCAGTTTGAAGAATAACTTTAATATTCAACGCAACATCATTATCAATTATAGAATGTTCAATAGATTCTTGATTTTCAAGAATTCTTTCTTAATCTTGATGACAAAAATTCAAGACGAGATTATAAGACAAGAAATTTTTTTCGTTTTCTTTCGAGCTAACCGACAAGTTACATTTCTTGTTCTGATTTTTCGAGACCATACAAGAGCCCTTCAATTCAAGACAAGAATTATACCCTAATGGCCTAATCAATTATAAATCTATACCTTCTATACCTATGCAGGGAAGTCGAGAGGGAAGTTGATCGAATTTTAAAATTCCACATTCCTTTTTCATTTAAATTTTGTTTTCTTTAATTGTTTTTATGAATAAAATGCAATTTGTTTTATTTTATTTATAAACCCACAATTTCATGTCTGTCAACCATTAGTTATCAAGAGCAAAGCATGCTAAACGAAAATGCAAGAAACCATCAAAGAAACGTTTATAAATCGACCCGACTGCGACTAGGTTAGGATTTTATAAATAGCAACCAAGGAACAAATTTGCATAAAAGTCATATGTTGTTCTTTCATACTTTGTTTCCATTTCTCTTCTTTTTTTAATTTAATATTGACCAATCACAAAATTTTCTGCTATAAAAATGAGGTGATTTAACCGATAAATGAAGTGAACACAAATTAAAACGCGCCCAAAATTAACAGTGTTGCACAAAGCAAAAACATTAAAGGGTAAAGAAAATGTCACGATTTACGTCATTCATCCCTTTAACCTTTATAGGCACCTATATTGAAAGTGTTTTTACTAAAAAATCATTAAATTATTAATTAACAGAGTACCAGACTAACTTTACTTAGAAAACAGCGAAATTTGAGTGATTTTTTTTCTTTTATTTAAAAAGAAAGTAAAAAACTAGATTTCATTTATGGTCAACGTGGATTTGATTTCATCATTTTTACTTGTGTTCGTGTTTTCCTGTTGTCCTTGATTGTATACCGTACCGAAATAGTCTTGATCGTGTTGATGATATTTTTCCAAGTAATTTTTATTGAATTTTCGTGAAAATCGTCCTTCTACTTTTGCTTCTTTCCTCCTTTTTTCATTTACAAGTGGGCGAAAATATTCCTTTCTAGCAAAGAAATTGATTTTATAACATTATAACTATAAAACGAACAAGGAAAGTATAACCTTCAAAGCAATATGGCGTGGCAAAAAATAGATAAAGACGGATGGTAAAGTAAATTTGGTAGATATAGACTTATTAGGCCTTGTTCTTTGATAGAAGTGTGCGTGATAGCGCTTAATCAAGCATGGAAAACGCAATAAAAATTCTATGGCATCAAATAGATTGGCCGATGGGAAAGGGAAAGTTGTACGTGCAAAAAAAGTTCTTCCTGTATTTGCAAGCTGTTGTCAATTCGATCGATCGCCAGGACTAAACGCGAGGACGATTAATAACACTATAACGTAACACTAACATTGATTAACCATCCAACTTTTTCAACCCCTCAACCCCTACTCAATTTAAGGACTCTGGGTCAAGTCTATTGTCACTTTTATTATATTTATTTTTTTTATTTTTATGAAGTCGTGCTTATGGAATAGCGTTAATGAACATATAAAAAAGTTTATGTCGATACGAGTATTCTTGAATCGTTGATTCTTAGCTTGGAATAGCACAAGATACGCAATGTCTATGTTAAAATTCGTATCCAGCTCTGAGAGCAAGAGAACCAGTCGACTTTGAAGTCAATTAGACCTCGATATCACTGATTATCACGCAAGTCAGTTTAAAATTACGGACACTGATCCGAGCGTACGTTTAGTGATCGAGTCACTGTGACGTAAGTTCGAAAACGTACTCGATCAGTGATCGGATCACAACCCATTCACTTCAAAAGGTGGATGGGTAAGTAACTAAGTATTCGTTACTTTGTATTCGTTACTCTGTATTCGTTACTCGAAAGTATTCGATGCAACGAGTATTCATTTAAAAATGTATTCGTTACTTTTGTATTCGTTACTGGTGAAAGTAACGAATGTATCCGGTAATCGAAGACAAGGTATTTAGTTTCGTTTTCGGTACTCGGTACTTTTAAAACTCTAGTTATAGTTCCATAGTCACTAATCAGTCGCATTCGTTAGTTAGTCTTGTATCTTGTTTTGTCTAACTTACAGCTAAGGAGCTAAGCTACCCTCTAGCTAGCTCTACGTTGCTGGATTCACTGGATTGGTTATTCCAGCCAGCGCCAACCACCAAATGGGTGCATCGAGGATCGAGCACGTCCGAACTTGCCGGTCTTCCGCGCGTAACGCGTATATTAATAAATATATAAAATAATAAATAAATCATATTCGTTTACTATACAACAGATGTCAACGGCAATTTAAATTTTTTATACTATTTTAGTTCGAATGTTCGAAAAACTTTACCCCTGCCACCTGGGACTTTTCGTTACTTTCATGTACAATGTAGTTGTAACTATTCGTTACTTTCGGACTCAATTACCAGTAACGAAGTAACGATATTTGTAACGAATAGGTACAAGTACACGAAAGTAACGAAAAGTCCCATCACTAGATAACTTGAATTAAGAGAAAACCGACGCAACATAGTTCATGTGCTGAGCGGATAGATGGCGTAGGTGTTAGCTTGGTACGGATTTTAACACAGACATTGCACATCTAGATACTCTTATACTAATACTTACATTACTTTATTATACAGGGTGATTTATTTAAGAAGTCCATTAAAAGTTTTCGGACTTCCCATTGTGGTAAAATTCTGAAAAAATTAGGATAGGCCTTAATCGACCGGAACTCTTAACGTAATATATTTTCAGATTGATTGCACTTCCGGTTATACCGGAAATCGACACCAACTTCGTTATTTCAAATGGAACATCCCATATATTGTTACA